>OVBI01003599.1:0-11517 GCA_900406495.1 Sisymbrium altissimum | reverse complement strand
AAATCTCTGCAACATCAAAGGTATGTAGTTCGAAAATTGTTGGAGAAAAAGAAAATTATGACTTGAATTAGGGAAATTAGGGAAATTAGTAAGTTAGATTGAGTTAGGAAAACGAATACCAAGCGCCAATAGGAGAAGTAGCATCGTTTGAGATTGAATTTGGTGTGGACAAACTAAGAATGGATTAAGAATGACTTGGTGTAACTAGTTTCGTGCGGACAACTAAGAAAGACTTGGTTTAACTAGGTAGGTGTGGACAACTAAGAATGACTAGATTTAACTATAGTGGAATTGTTTGTTGTTTTGCAGGATTGCGGACCAATGCAACCTCTGGAGTTTTTCTTCGACAGCAGCCAGTATACAAAGCCTTGTAAGATTCAAACAAGGTCTCATGTGTACGACACTGCTGATCTTTTGAAGAAGAAAGAATATAAGCAAGAGTTGAGTTGGTTCACAAGTCACCCTCAATTTTGTCACATATTCCACATGTCGCAGGAGAAAAGCCGGAAGCTGATGGGATTATGGATGCTACTTCTTCGCACAGTAGTAACTAAGGAGAAGACAATGAAGTGGTTTGTGGTCAATGGCACTCCTATTTGTTACTCTTTGAGGGAGCATGCACTAATATCAGGATTAGACTGCAACGAGTATCCAGATAACATTGACAAGTTGGGGAGCAATAGGTTCAAGGAGAAACACTTTAAGAAGGTGAAGACAATAACATGTGCAAAGGTGAAAGAGAAACTATTAAAGATGAGTGAATCTACAGAGCGGTTGAAGATGGCTGTTTTATATTTTCTGTGCACGGTTATCAGAGGGGTGTCAAAGGTCGATGGACCCATAGATCCTTTGATACTGAGATTGGTGGATGATCTGGAGTTGTGTAAGGAATTTCTATGGGGGTGATAGACTTTTGATGATGCAGTGAAGGAGATTAATCATGTGAAGAGCCTGATGAAAGGCACTGCAAATAAGACTTTTACTTTTCCAGGATTCATAATCCCTTTGGAGGTAAATGTTACATTTACTTTGTATATATTAAAATGATTATATTTTCTTACTTAAAACATTGATTTGGTTTTAATTGTTTTGTAGTTTCTGGCGTTCGAGTGCATTTCCAATTTGACAAATGCATTTCGAGAACCAGCAAATCATGAAGAAGGTTGTCAACGGATGTGCCACTGGAAATTTGCAGGAAAAGGCATAAGAGGGTATCCACTTGAAGAAATATGTGATGCGATTGGGGATACTAAGGTTAGTCATGAGTATTTTAATTTTAGATATGTGAAATTGTTATAATGTATTTATTTTAGATTGGTGGAAAAAAAAATAATGAGTAATTGTTTATTTTAAATTATAGGATATTCAAAGTATATTGCTACCTACGTTAGAGGAGGAAGCTATGATGGCTCGCATCATAAGTGAAGAGCCGGATGATGAATTTGGTGAAGGAATGAGTGCGACTTGGAACGAGCGTCTGAGTATAGAGCAGAAGAAGATATGGTGGGAAGAGTTATACGAATTGGATTTGGCTAACAGAGTATTCCCTACTAATAAAGAGGAGGAAGAGGTTAAAGAGCCTGAGTTCAACACTGTGATGGAAGGTATGAAAGAGTTTGAAGAGAGGATGATGGCATCAATGGCAGAAAACAATAAAGTATTGATAAGTAGGATTGATCGTATGGAAAGGAGGCTCGGGAAGATGAAAAAAACCCAGAAAATATTTAAAGACAAGCTTACTCGGATGAGACTAGCCCACCGTGAGTTAAAGAAAATAGCTGTGTTGAAGCCATATGCAGACGATGGGTTAGGGCCAGTGGAAGGAGACTGGGGAGGTGATGGTGACTTTGGTTTTGAAAGAGAAAATGGTTTTCCAGAGCCAACAATGGAAAATGAAGAAAACAAAGAAGAAGAAGATAAAGCGGAAGAAGAGAAAGAAGGTGATGGTGAAGAAGAAGAGAAAGAAGAAGATAAAGAAGATAAAGAAGAAGAAGAACAAGAAGAAGAAAAAGAAAAAGAAGAAGAAGAAGAAGAGGAGAAAGAAGAAGAGAAAGAAGAAGAGGAGAAAGAAGAAGAGAAAGTAGAAGAGGAGAAAGAAGAGGAGGAAGTAGAAGAAGAGAAAGTAGAAGAGGAGAAAGAAGAAGAGAAAGAAGAGGAGGAAGTAGAAGAGGAGAAAGAAGAGGAGAAAGAAGAAGAGAAAGGGGAAGAAGAAGAGGAAGCAAAAGCAGAAGAAGCGGAGCAAGTAGATGAGGAGAAACACGAAGAGAAAGAAGAGGAGCAAGTAGAAGAAAAGAAAGGAGAAGAAGAGGAGCAAGTACAAGAGGAGAAACAAGAAGAGAAGCAAGAAGAACCCGTGTATGATCCAAATATGTGGGCTATTGTTCCTGTTTTAGAAGTGGAGCCGAGGGAAACCGGAGAAGAAGAAGGTGAGAAATCGGACCCACCAAAGAGGAAGAGGGGTAGACCAAGAAAAACTGAGATCACGACCACGTCTAAGCCTAAGACTCCAAAGCCAAAGAGGAAATGTACTCCATCACAATGGGTGCAATCTCCTTTTACTGAGGGGAAAACAGCCGAGATAGCTGAAGGGGCGAAGAAGAAGAAGAGAAAAAATAAGTAGATGTGATTTGGAACTTAGAATTTGGAATCTAAGTTAGATAACTTAGAATTTGGTATCTATGTTTATGTGTTTATAGATGTGTTTTGGAACTTTGGTATTTATGTATGTGTTTTGGATATTTTCGTATGTGATTTGGATGATTACTATTGTTTGGAATATTTGGTTTTGAAACAGGTGGAAACAATTGGAAAATAACAAGTGTTATTATGTTTGAAAAATTGGTGAAGTATAACTAGTTTTATTAGGTACTACTAAGAATAGAAAAAAAATATACATATATAACACATGGCGCCGTTCAAATCCGATATCTCTCATGTATTGTATATATTTATAAGTATGAAAATTTTAAGTTGGAATTGTCAAAGTCTTGGTAGTAAATAGACAATTAGTCATCTTCAGAAAATTTGGTCTAAATATAAACCGGATTTTTTGTTTCTGTCAGAAATAAAACAAGATTTCGATTTTGTTCAAAATTTTCAGTTTCATTTTGGGTATTCTAAATTACATACGGTGGATCCTATTGGTAAAAGTGGAGGCCTTACATTATTTTATAACAATTCTCATACTATAAATATCGTCTTCTCGAACAATCGAATAATAGGTATTAAAACGGAATTTCAAGGAAAAACATTATATTTATCATTTGTTTATGGTGATTCAGTACAAAAATTTCGTGAACAAGTATGGGAACGATTGACACGTACTGGTATTAATCGATCTGAGCCATGGTTTATAATAGGAGATCTAAATGAGATAACCGGAAATCACGAGAAACAAGGAGGATCACTTAGACATGCTTCCTCATTCATTCCCTTTAACAATATGATTGAGAATTGTGGCTTACTAAAATTTCCAGCATTGGGAAACACCTTATCATGGCGTGGGAGGAGAAGTGGTCAGATCATCGTTTAGACAGAGCATTGGCTAATGAGCACTGGCATGCCTTATTCTCATTTTTTTATACGGAATATGTGGAGATGGTTGGTTCGAGGGCGAGGGAGGAAGACTACCTAACACTTCTCTCGTGGTCTCCTTGGCATAGAAGAAGTTTTTCTTCTCTCATTCTTTTTTTTATCTAGCATTACGGCTACGTCCTTCACAAGTTTTGTTACTGTTTTCACCAAAAATCTGATCCATCGGAAGATCATAATTCCGGCTCTGTTTTTGTCTCAACGATTAAGCAGATCAAGATTTCCCTTACAGTAGGGTGTAATAAAAACTTCCTGTGATCTTAGAAGATGAGTCAAGCAAAAAACTTGCTGTTGCATGGTGGATCATCCAAACCAGTATGCCGGCGCCTACAAGTGGAAGATTAGATCATCCAGATTCCGGCTTTCGATAATTCAGATCTGGTGGAAAAAGATAAGAAGACTCTCATCGGAAGGATGTTCCACAGGGAAGGCCGCAGTATTGATGCTCTCATTTCCCAGCTCCCAAAGAGACACATCTGGGATGTCGAAGGCAGAGTTAAAGGTATCTTGACAATGGAAAATTCCAATTCGACTTCGATAATGAAGATGATTTACATAAGGTTTTGGACAAACGCCCATGTCTTTTTAACAAATGGAATTTCTCATTGGAGAGATGGTAACCCAATATTAGAGATGACTTCTCCAATTCAATGGTTTTCTGGATTAAAGTCTCTGGTATTCCAATGCACTATCGAGGGGAGCAAGTGTTCGATGGCATTGGGAAAACCCTAGGAACGGTTGGTTTTGAAAATGGAGATATAATTAAAGTTAAGTTTAACATACGAAGACTTACATCGTTGGTGTTTCACGTGTAACAAAATCTCTCATCAGGAAGGGACCTGTCCAGAATTAACAGAGGAGCAAAGAGAACAAAATGGGATTGCACATATGGAACAGCGCTCACGAGATGAGGCTGCAGCAAAAGAAAATTTCTCGAACCTTTCGACTTCATTTTAAGATCAGTATACGGCTCGTGATCAACCACATCGTTTACAGGAGAATGGTAGAGCCTCCTCACCAAATCACAAAGATGCACAAAAAAAAGTCACTCAGTCGGAGAGTAAGCTCAGTCAAGACTTAATGCGGGAAATTCAGTCGAAAAGGGACATGCGATCAAAAGAAGTGTGGAAAGGGATTGGATCGAGATCCCCAATTAACAATCCCCATAGGCGGGAGAGCTCTATAAGATCAGAGAGATACCATCCATATACGGAACGAAATTAGGAGACATGGAGGAAAGGATCAGATAAGAATGAATCATCAAGCTACTGGAGGAGAAAGGAATATGATGTCAATAGTGGTGCTATGATGAATGAGAAAGAAACTCGTTCATATCAAAAACAGTCTTCGCCCTCTCAGAACTCTCAGCGTACAATCTCTGAAAAATTATGGTGCGTATCGAGGCTACAATTATGGTGATGGAAGGTATACCAAAGATCGACAATTGCATCAGACAACCTTAGAATGGAGACCTGTTCGAAGAGAGCTTTCACTGAGAGATGCGCACGGGAATGGACAGGAAACAGAGGTTGAGAAACAGAGGAAACTCAAGGGAAAATCTCCAGTTACAGAGGCGTCGGGGATCACTGGTAAGGAACTCATTCCTTGGAACACGCAAACTCCAGACTCTGGTAAGAATAACCCTCTCAACTCACTGGAAAACGGAGAATTGGTGCCTTGTATTCCTCGAATTGCAGAGGACCGGAACAATGAAAATACAAAGGAAGAAAGCGTTAGGAAAAGGAATCAAAAAGCTGTTGAGGGTGAAATCTTAGAATCTGGTATTGTGAATGGGAATGATAAGATGGTTGAGGAGGTAGAAAATATAGAGGATTTGGAGAAAGAATTTGATCACTTTGCCAATTTGGAAATTGATGAAAACATGATTGATAATAATGATCTTGTTGGAGATGAGGAGAGGGGTGATTTGCATCCCGAATAGGAACAAATTGAAGCACTGTCTCAGTTACAAAACACAAAACTAACAAAGAAGGAGATGACACCTCTCAAGTCCAATGGAGCTGACGGAAAAGAATTGGATGCTGATGTCAAGAAAATGGAGTAAAAAAATGATCGTAACACTAAAGCTACAATTAAGACTGGTGCACGAGGCACATGTGAGAGGAAGAGAGGTGGTAAAAGCCCAGACTCCAAAGGTACAAGCGCATCCAAGAAAATTCAGACACTCCGTGTCATAGCATTACCAAAAAAGAGATACTCAACCAACCGCGATACCCATGGCTCATCATCATCTCAAGTTTCGTCTAAGGTCCCTCATATGGAGGTGTTTCCATCTGCTTCAAGCAAGAAAAACTCGTCTTTGTCAGGTTCAGTGGTGTCTCAGAAACCATCCAGTTTCCAGATATGAATGCAATTGCATGGAATTGTCAGGGGGCCGGAGCCTACCTTACCAAGAAGCATCTCCAAAAACTGCATGGTTATTTTTTCCTAGTTTTCTTTTCCTTTCTGAAACAAAAAAAAAAACTATTTTTTCTTTCTTGCAAGACTTTCAGTTTGAATTCGGTTATGATAAATTGTTTACCGCTGAGCCAGTGTGGCTCAGCGGTGGACTAGCACTTTTTTACTCGAGTTCTTTTGATGTTTAAATTCTTTACTCAAATAATTGTATGATTGATATTAAGGCCTTGATTGAAGGCAACAATGTATATATGACATTTTTTGTGGGGATCCGGTTGTTGAATGCCGTGAAAATGTATGGGAACGCCTTACTAGATTCAGTCTACAGCATTCGGGAGCTTGGCTAATAGTATGAGATTTTAATGAGATCACGAGTAATCTAGAGAAAAAGGAGGAAAGAGAAGATCGGAAGCATCTTTCTTACCCTTTAAAACCATGCTACCTAATTGTAGGATGATTGACTTTCCTTTTAAAGGTAATCGTTTTCTTGGGCAGGCAGGAGAAAATCCGGTAGAGTCCAATGTAGACTTGACCAGGCAGTAGGAAACGAAGATTGGCACCAAGCCTTTTCTCACACAGAGGTGGAGTACTTGATGCTTTGGGGCTCAGACCACATACCAGTATTGATACGTATGAAAGACAATGAGACCAGACCCAAAAGAAGTTTCAAATTTGATAAGTGTTGGCTAGGCAAGAAATATTTTGCCAAGACGCTTAAAGAAGGATGGGAAACGACTCCAAAAGGATGTACAAAGACGATATATGAGAAGATCGGAGTTTGTCAGAAAGCTATCTCGAAATGGGCAAACCCATTTAACAACGTAAAGATGATCAATGATATAAAGGTATTGCTTGAGAGAGCTCAAGGTGATGATAGGATATCTAGTGAAAAAGAGTTGGAACTTAAATGACAGCTTTGTCAGGCTTATATAGAAGAGGAGCTTTATTGGAAACAGAAAAGTCGGATTAAATAGCTTAGAGAAGGCGATCGGAGTATTAAATTCTTCCATGCATCTACGAAACAAAGAAGAACGTGAAACCGCATCACTAAATTAAGAGATAAACAAAACCAATGGGTCGAGATGGAAAAGGGAATTGAACAAATGGCAACGGAATACTTCCAGCATCTATTCACTTTTTCTAATGCAAGGGACTGAGATGAGGCATTCCAGTACATTACCGAGACAGTTACAAACGAGATGAATCAAAGGCTCACATGTATACCTTTAGACACAAAGATCAAAGAAGCAGCTTTTGCAACAAACTCGGATAAGTTCGAAATGAGAAAGTTTTCAAAGGTAAGGATGTATCTCTAGTAGATACGCTGGACCTCGCTATAAATGAAGCAGAGCAATGGAGTCTTGCACACGTTATGGACGAAACGGGGAAGGATGAAGACAGTTCGGCCTCACAGAATGAGACTTTGCAAACTCGTGTGAGGGACTCAGATCCTTAAGGATACCATAATGAAACGAGATGCCAAATAGATGCCTCTTGGATCTATGAGGCAAAAGTGGTAGGGTTCGGCTTCACAACTGTACAAGGACAAGAGGTGTCCCAAGTAGGGTTGTGCGCTAAACCGAATAATCTTCGCCACTACACGCAGAGTTGGAAAGCTTAACATGGGCCATGAAGAAGATGATTCAACAAAGTAAGCTTTCAGTTCATTTCGAAACGGACTATGCTCATATGGTTAAAATTATTGAAGAGTATGAGGAATGACCATCACTAGCATCAGAATTGGAAGAATTCCAAAACATTAGATACCAATTTTGTCGTGTTTTTTATTTTCTCTATTCCACGGTCGCTCAATAATCGAGCTGATTTATTAGCTAAAGGTGTAAGATCCCAAGGACTTTCCTTCCAGTTTGTTGATAAGCTGGTTCCGCAGTGGTTATGGCATGACTGTACTTTATTTACGCTAGCATGATTGTACATTTCGATTTCCTTTTGATGAGAAAAAAAGAAAGAAAACGTTTTGGTTAAGCGTTTCATAGAATCAATATGAAGAGACATAACTAGTGATTTCATATCATAATTAAGACATTTGTGTGCTAACCGATTACGTTTTAAGGTGTTCTTCTTGTGTTGCGCTTGCTAATGCTATCTAATTGACCTTTATTATGTGATCTGTTTTAAATTTTGAGGTGAAGGGCACTATAGATATCCAACAGATGGATTAGAACGAGATGAAACTATCAATAACAAACAGCAAAATGAGATACGATACGGGCGTTTCTGCATAATTTCAGACCATGAAATAAAATAGATTATGTTCCATAGAATAGTTAATAAGACTAGTCCAATTCCTCTAGGAGTTACTTTTCTGATAAGCCGCCATTAGAGACAAACGGATGTGATGATGTAAATAAGTAAATAACTCTGCTGAGAATCGAAGGTTTTTTTGGTTACAAGAAAGAAAGTATACAAATCCAGAAGGCCGGCCTTTTTGTTGCAGCCAATGTGGCGTAATAACTTAGCTTCAAATGGGCTTGCCTATGCTCTCATTAGTTGGGCCAGGCCAATCAAAGTCCAAGTAGGAAGAGAAAAAGAAGAACATCGTGTTACATAAAAGGAAGAAATGTGGAGGCACAAGACCTAACAAAGGGGAACGGAACGAGGCGAAAGGCAGTTAGGAGCAACCGTGAGAGAGAAGAAATAGAGATGCTGTCTGCCCTAGAATCTTCGTGTGCTTCTTCGATTAACAGTAAGAGTAACTTGAATTTGTACGATATGGACATAATCAGTCGACTGCCAGATGATTTACTGGTGAAGATATTATCGTTTCTTCCAACAAAAGTTGCTATCTCCACTAGCATCTTGTCGAAACAATGGGAATTTCTCTGGATGTGGTCTCCTAAACTTTACTACAGTACTACAACGTATTCAAAGTCTGAATGCAGGAGGTTACGGTGTTTTCTTGATAGAATTCTGCCATTACACAGAGCTAGGGTTATAGAAAGCTTGCGTCTCGATTTTCTTGTTTCACAATTTAAACCTAAAAAAATCAAATCGTGGGTTCAAACTGTAGTTTCCCGCAACCTACGAGAGCTGGAGATTTTGCATGAGTATTCTTCAAAAGATCTGAAGTTATTGCCGAGTAGCTTGTATACTTGCAAATCGCTCGTGACCTTGAAACTCAACGGAAGGATTCTCGTGGAGTTTCCTCGTACGACTTGTCTTCCTACTCTGAAAACTTTGCAACTGCAAAATGTGACATACTTACGTAAAGATTCTCTTCAACGTCTTCTATCTAAATGCCCTATTCTTGAAGATCTGTTTGTGAAAGATGACGATCTGGGAAAGTTCATCATCATCGTCCCGTCTTTGCAACGTTTAACACTTCATATATTTTGTAATTTAGCTGAGTTGGTGATAAATACTCCTTCTTTGAGGTATTTAAAACTTGATTATTATAATTCCGAGGGTCGCTTTAAGATTAAGAATATGCCTAAGTTGGAGGAGGCATATGTAGATGTTCTTACCTTTCCTTACCTAGAGAGGTTAATCAGATCAATCACATCAGTCAAGCGTCTTACGTTATGCCAAGAAGACTATGATAAAAAGGTATCAGTTTTCTTTTTATCAACTCCATGTCTTCAGTCTCATATATATATAATCCTCTAATAGTGATTTTAATATTAGGTGAAGATTGTGTTTGGTGATGGTTGTGTCTTCAACCGACTTGAACATCTGAAGATATGCGTATGCACAAAGCATGCGCCAAAGGTCCTTGTCCTGTTACTCAAACATTCTCCCAATTTACGAGCACTAGACCTCTTCGAAATGGAAGTAAGTTTCTTCAATAAACTATGATATGATTTTGCTGGTTCTCAATCTAATTCTTACTATGCTTGATCTCAGTATCATGACCGAAGACGTATGTGTTGCTGGAATCCACCAAATACTGTTCCCGAATGTATTTTGTCAAGTCTAGAAACTTTCAAGTGGTCAGGATACTTGGGAAGACCACATGAGAGAGATATTGCGAATTATTTCTTGGAAAACTCTCTATGCTTAAAGAAGGCAACAATCTTGTCTAACCCACGTTTGGTTCCGACGCTTGACATGAAAAAGGAGTTGTCAGTTTCTTCTCAAGCTTCAACTACATGCCAACTTTTATTTAACTGAGGAAGTGAGGATCTATAATTCTTTTGACTATCCTACTCTAGCTTGTGTTTTATCACTGCTGTGATCAGTTCTGCATATTATGTTTATGATCATAGCCTAAAGGCAATGCAGTCTAATGGAATCATGAACTTTAAAAACCTGATATTCTTTTGTTAGGCTTTGTCTCTCTTATTGTACTCTTATAAATGTTATGATCTGTGTGGAAGATCTCAAGAAGAGAGATCGGATTATTTTCTTACTTGTTCTCCATTTATGACCACAGAATAAGAGACTGCTTCTATACAACTCTTAAACCAAATCCTCCAACGATCGCATAATCCGAGTTTATTGATTATCACATCTATACATGCAGGATCAATTAAGCTTAAGAGAAAAGTAGTGTTGCTTCTGATTTTTAGTTTGAAGAGAACTAGGATTTTACCTGCACGAAGTGCCGGGTTAAGGTTTTTAATATGTATTTGCACAAAATAAAAAAAAATTTTTAAAAAACAATAAATTTTATTTTATAAAAATTGTATTACTAAATTAAATTTAAAATAATGTTATTGGATTTAAAGATATTATGATAAAGAACAAATATTGAAAGAACCGATTTTATAGTAGTTTTTTTTAATTGGTCAACAATTTTGAAAATTAAAATCCTAAAATTTTAGAATAAAATCTTAGAATCTTTCCTAAATTTAGGTAGTTAGGAAATAATAAATATTGAAAAAAAATGCAAAAATTACTATAACATTTGTTGATAAATAAAAATAATGGCATGACTTTTAACCCGCGTTTATACAGAGAAATTTTTTATGAATTAAAATTTTAGGAAGCATTTTGTATTTNATTTTGTATATTTTTTTATTTCTAGTTAATGATTATCAAATTTAAATTAATATATGAATATTCGAAAGTTAATTTAGGAGTTGTGTTTATATTGTTTTATTTTTGTATTTAAAAATATTATTACTTAATTTTTAAGTATGTCGTTAATTATCCTAAACCATATTAATCTAATTTAAAACTTTCTCTCTACTACACATTCATTTTCGACATTTTGTATGATTTGTTTCATTTGTCTTCAAGAAAAACTCAGAACCAAATATACATTTATGATTTATCATCAGCTGAACATCTTAAATATGTCTCTACACTCCTATAAATTTATATAGACATTTATGATTTTATGAAATGCGAGTATCCTTTTTTCCCCTTATGGTACTGAACTTTGAAGATATATGGTGATCAAACCAAAACGTCGAGTAATTTATCACTCGCTATGATCAAACACTCATTGTCATTTTTTCAACTCACAAGGTCAATAAATTAAGAATATAAAAGTTCACAAATAATTGATCATATATAGAAACATACGTAACCACATAAATGACT
>OVBI01003598.1:0-11520 GCA_900406495.1 Sisymbrium altissimum | reverse complement strand
TTGTTCAAAAGTTCTCTTTTGAGATTGTTTATCCTTGCATGGAAAAATATTATCGAAAATGATGCATTTCTGGATTCCATTATTGTATTTACATGAATATTNTCTGGATTCCATTATTGTATTTACATGAATATTAGGTATTTCTGATTTATGAATCAGAAATCTATAAGCACTGCTATTGTGTGCATACCCAATGAAAATACAATGAAGGTCCAATTGTGACCTTCTTAGGTGGTGGTACTGCTACTTTTGCTAGGCACCCCCACACTTTCAAGTATTTTTATGATGGTGCATTACCTTTCCAAAGTTCGTAGAGAGTTTTTCCTGTGACTTTGTGGGGTATCTTGTTCAGGATATAGTTTGTGGTAAGCAAAGCTCCCCCCCACATGTTCTGTGGTAACCCTTCCTGCAACATTGCATTCATCATTTCTTTAAGAGTTCGGTTTTTCCTTTCTGCAACTCCATTAGATTCTGGTGAATAAGGAACAGTTGTTTGATGGATAATCCCTTGTTCTTGACAAAAAAGGTATTAAACGGTCCATCATATTCACCTCCTCTATCACTTCTAACTAGTCTGATAGTTTTATTTAGTTGATTTTCATCTTCACGTTTGTATTCTTTGAATTTTTCCAAAGTTTCATCTTTGCTATGTAACAAGTATATATAACAATATTTTGTGTGATCATCTATAAGTCAAAAAAATTTTTTTACCACCTCTAGTTTGTACGAATTTTAAATCGCATAAGTCTGTGTGTATTAAACCTCAAGGTTCATTTGTTCTTTCAACTTTGGGTGATGGAGTTTTCGTGAGTTTAGCTTGTACACAAACTTCACATTTCTCTTTGCTTGTCTTGCATTCCGAAATTAGGTTCAAGTTCATTAATCTTTGTATAGATTTGTTATTCATCCTAATCTTTCATGCCAAATATTAAAAGACTCAAGCAAATAAGCAACTAGGTTATTCTCATTGATAGGAATGTTTGCCACAGGGACTACAACATTTGAAGTAGAAGCAACATTAGAAACATTAGAAACAACAACATTAGCAACATTATTGTTACGCTGGACTGCCGTAACACACATCTTCACAAGTCCATTCTTTTCATATCCCCTGCCTATGGATACCCTAAACTTCTTGAACACTAGTTTGTCTGCTTCAAAATGAACTGCAAATCCGGCCTTGCCAAGGAGAGTGCCGGAAATCAGGTTCTTCCTCATGGCAGGAACATGTTTCACATTTTGGAGAGTGACTTCTTTTCCTGATGTCATCTTGAGCACAACTTTTCCTCGACCTATAATCTTGGAGAAAGAAGTGTTTCCCATGAACAGTTCCTCTCCCTTACACTTCTGGTAGGTGCTGAACATTGCCCTATCAGTGCAAATGTGGGTCGTGGCACCAGTGTCATACCACCACTCCATCTGGGTGTCTTCAATCATGTTACTTCCGAGACCACAACACAGAGGTCTGCTTCGGTCAAGTTGGCTTGAGCGTTCCCATTGTTCTTGGGCTTGCTGCGACACACTTCTGCCTTGTGACCAAGCTTGTTACAGTTGTGACACTTGCCTTTGAACTTCTTATCTGATGCACCATGCTTCTTGAAGTTCGTGGAGGATGAAGGCTTCAAAGATGGCTTCTCATGAGCCTTAGCCTTTCCTTTTCCCTTGTGGATAGCCATGTTGGCATTGTGTTCCACCGGACCTTGAGAGAATCCATGTTTGTTGCGGTTTCTATCCTCCATCCGCAACATGGTGATGAGATCTTCAAGAGACATCATCTTCTTCTTGTGTTTGACGTATGACTCGAAAGTCTCCCAGCTCGGAGGTAGCTTATGGATGAAGGAGTCCACGGTGAAGATCTCGCAGATCGACATTCCTTCCGCTGCTACCTCATAACAAATCAGTTGTAGCTGCTCCACTTGATCCATTATTGGTTTGGAGTCCACCATTTTGAAGTTCAGAAACTTCTCATTTGCAAACTTCTGGCAGCCAGCATCTTTTGTTCTGTACTTCTTCTCTAAAGACATCCACAATGCCTTTAATGATATGACATTACTGTAGACACCATACAGCTTTTCCTCAAGGCGGCCCAAAATACCCTATGCATAGGTAATCACCATGGATCCATGACTGAACCCTTGCGAGTGTGCGGACATCGGTGTTTTCAGCCGGAATGATTTAATTGTCCTCTGTCATGTCCTTGTTAAACTTCAAGTTAGACAGAGCAAACATCATCTTTTGTTGCCAGTTCCGTCAAATTTATCAGGCATGAGTCCCTGAGTGATTGCTGACGGAATATCACTGGTGACTTCAGTGGGGGTAGTCACCGGAGGTAGGGCAGAGTTAAACAGAGCTCTTCTTGCCGTCTCGTCAGTAGTGTCACCAATCGGGATCACATTATCAGCCGCAGTAGCAGCACCAGCACCAGCCCCCACAGTTGGTGTCACAAGGGTGTTGTCAACTTCGTTAGCCATCTGATCACAGGTAAATCACAAGTACCAGTATCTAAACGATTGAACACACAAGTTCTTAATAATGATTTATCTAAAATAAACCAAACTTTTTGTTTAGCAAACTCGCTTAAAAAGCGTTCGCTGAAACATTTTGAAACGGCTAAAGCGTTTTGCAAACTTGCTCTAAAAGCATTCGCAGAAACCTTTACCTTATAACAAAAAATTTTGTTGTATCGTTTCGAGAACAGTTCGTGGAAAGGCTTAGGAACAATTCGCAAATTCGTAATTGTTTAACAAACCAAAACGTATTTAGAAAAGCGTTTTAGAAATCATTTTTTAAAACCACAGTCTCTCAATCCGATTAAAGCGATAAGGTAGAAGCGGATTTATTTGAGTTAAGATTGTAGAACCACTAAAACCAATTGAAAAATTGCGATGAGATGATTAATATAAACGATAATTGCATATAAACGAATATGTAAAGGAAAGCGATAACAAAATAAACTGCGAGGCGAGATATGATATCTCTTTCCTGAACTCAAATAAATCGCCCGTAAGTGGGACGGTACTGTACGATTTTTAAGTCCCAGGATACAACACAGTTGAGACTGTTTCGCAACACTCGAAGACGAAATCTACGAAATTATTATTATCTACGATATATTCTCGGAATACTTACGATATACAGAAAGACGAGAGAGAGAGAGAGAGAGAGAGAGAGAGAGAGAGAGAGAGAGAGAGAGAGAGAGAGAGAGAGAGAGAGAGAGAGAGAGAGAGAGAGAGAGAGAGAGAGAGAGAGAGAGAGAGAGAGAGAGAGAGAGAGAGAGAGAGAGAGAGAGAGAGAGAGAGAGAGAGAGAGAGAGAGAGAGAGAGAGAGAGAGAGAGAGAGAGAGAGAGAGAGAGAGAGAGAGAGAGAGAGAGAGAGAGAGAGAGAGAGAGAGAGAGAGAGAGAGAGAGAGAGAGAGAGAGAGAGAGAGAGAGAGAGAGAGAGAGAGAGAGAGAGAGAGAGAGAGAGAGAGAGAGAGAGAGAGAGAGGATTTGTTATCGTGAATTGGTGAAAAAATTGTGAGGAAGAGAGGCTCTATATATAGTCGAAGAGGTGAGAGTTGCACTCCGCTAAAGGAGCTGCACGTGCGCACGTGGCATCTGTTTCGGAAAGTTGAACTGTTGAGTAACTTTCTCCCCGAGACTCGGTCTCTTGACCTATTCAAAATATTATCGGTGCGTAGAGAGGAATTGCGTGTCGTTTAAAATGAAACTACATGCTGTTTTCTAGGGAAGTGAGCCAAAACTTTAATACGAATTTGGCCCAAAAAGAATATATCTTGTTGTGGACAAAGCCCACATCCCCCAGAGCCCAGCCCAGCCGGCCTGCGGCGGCGGCGTGTGCGTGTGCGTGCACCTCTTCTCTCTCTTACATCTTTTAAATTTGGAAATGTGTGTTTCTATATATAAACACTTTAATTTTTGTCTCCATTTCCTATGTGGGAAAAAATTCCTCTTCCTTATTAATCAAAATCTGGGCTTTTAAGTTAAACACAATAATTTCTTTTCATTTGTCCAAATTTTCTTTTTGACCCACTGGTCCATACGAAAATTGGTCCAACAAAAGATACATGATACATTGTCTTTGAACTGTGGGAAAACTGGTAAATAGCAATATATAAAATAGGATATTATCTACAAAGACAACTCTCGGATCATAGCTAGAGACAGCAAATAACATAATCTCTTTTTTCTGCTGGTGTCAAAACAGTGTATCATGCAATATGGAATATTAGTCTCCCTTCTACGCATTGGGGGCATATAACTCGTAATGGTCTTGCTGGAGCGGATACTCCACTAAAACGGGGAATTAATTCAGTTAAACAAGTCGCTTTGATCCAATGGTAAATGAACTGCTAATAGACTTCTATCAACTGCGTTCAAGTAGTATTGGTTATCGGGATTTGAGTAATTTAACATGGTTTCTCTCAGCTCCATGATTAGTTTTGGGATTAAAAAATCTTTAAGATCACCGGCGTTATAGAAAAAATGATTCAATTTGTCAAATATGTGGAGAGGACTCAGAAACACCGAGTCATATGCTATTCTGTTACAATTCTCACTTTGTTGGAACACTTTCAAATCTGTTCCAAATCTATGTCTCTATCTCCTTGTTTCTCTCTCACTCTTTTAGTTTCTTCGTATAGAGAGTCTAGAGAGAAAACTAAAAACATATTCCTTAAACATTATTTACAAAGTGATTTAATAAGAAAAATACTTATATGTCATCTCCACAATCTTTCTCACACAAAAAAATATAACTTGGTTTCACAAAAAAATGACATACATGGTATATTGTTTTAAACATTTTCAAAATTTTATTTAAATTAATTCCTATAAAACTCAAATCACATGATTTTCTTAACTAATATAACTAATTTGTAAAGTATCAACAAAATTATACATATTCTTAAAGTACTTTTTTTCTTTTACATGTTTTTATTAATATATTGTGGGAACTGGAATTCACCTCAATGTATTTTCAGAAAGTTGTTAATGTGAGGATCCGAGAATCTTGCGAGAGAAAGCAGAAAGTGGAGAGAAAGATTGAAAAAGGAAATTAGATAAAAAAAGAAAACTAACTTTTATTGCTATAATGTATTGAGTTTGAACGTATTAGAATATGTTACAAGAGGTAGGGATTGATCATTATTTATACTAAGACAACCCAAGTCCTAAACAACCTAAGTTTCGATGTTGGACAATGGTCTTTTCCTTTTTCCGACGACTTTTCCATAAATCTTCGAGGAAACTTCTAGAACCTTCCATAAGTCGGTTTCAGCCCTTGTCGGTCCATCCTTCCAGCTCGGCCCAATTGTATCCCTCGTCTTTCGGTTCAATGGTTCTCTCCGGTTTGTTTTAAGTTAACATTTATGTTATCTTCGATAGACGAAACATCGCGATGTTTCGAGAAACTTACGAAAACATCGGTATGTTTACGAAAAGACCCTGAAGACGAAGAACGAAGCGAAATGAGACGAAACAAAAAGTGTCAGCCAGCTCGGTCAACATTTCCTACCGAGCTGGATGGCAGGCAGCATGCTGACCGTCCAGCTCGGTAGTCTGGGTGCAGGAAACATCGAACTGGCTGCTTCCAGGTCCATGATGTCGTCCAGCTCAGTTTCCTGAGAGGAGATCTTCCGATAAGACGTGGGATGCATGTAGCTCGATATGCTGGAGGGTGTCGGCCAGCTCGGTATCCAGGAGGGTAGATTTTACCGAGCTGACTGACATATGTCGTCCAGCTCGGTAGCTTTGGTAAAGGAAACATTGAGCTGGCTGCTTCAAGCTTCCCGTACCGAGCTGGACTGCAACTCCTAACTTGTGGATGGCATATATTTCTAGTATGAACTCCATTTGATCTGATTCTTCTTTTTGGAACTTTATAATTGAGTTGAGAACATTTTCCAAGTGGTTTCATGCTCAAAAGCCTTGTGGTTTGGAAGATACACCTCGATCATTAAACACATATCCTTTTCAGCTCAGAACTCTCGGAAAATGTCATCTAGCTCGGTTTCCAGGAAGGGAAGGATTGGACCGAGCTGAATGCATCATGCTGTCCATCTTGGTATCAAATGAGGAGCATGATACCGAGCTGAATGCATCATGTCAGCCAGCTCGGTATACTGATACCAAACTGACTGCTTCGTCCTGCCCAGATTGACGTTTTGTGGTAGATGCTTGGCAAAACATGCATCCAGCACATGTATGTCGGTCAACTCGGTAGGATTGGCTGCCAAAATACCGAGCTGGCTGTCCTCCAAGCTTGGTTGATTGCCTTTTACTCAAAAAATCGTAACTTTCGTCGGTTTATCGGAGGAATCGTTCAAAGGATGAAGTGATCAGCCGAACGTGATGAAGAGATGTCAGTCAGCTCGGTATCACTGGCAGGTCGTAATACCGAGCTGGCTGTCTTGTTTCATCCAGCCAATCGTCCTTTGTTTGATGAATTGCGAGTTCATATATTTCTCGGAAAAACTCTCGAAAGACAGCATTCCTTACTTTCTTAACAGAGTTATCGACAAAGTGGTTCAAAATGAACTTTCTCTGAACTCATATCTAAATATAGAAACAATTTTTCGATATTCAAATATTTTAATCGTTAATTCCGGAAATGTGGGTTTTGACCCCAACATATATGTTGACATCGAATCTCGAATTCCCAGTGCAAATCAAGGAGATTGTGGGAACCGGAATCCACCTCAATGTATTTTTGTAAAGTTAATGTGAGGATCCGAGAATCTTGCGATAGAAAGCAGAAAGTAGAGAGAAAGATCGAAAAAGGAAACTAGGTCAAAAAGAGAACGAACTTTTATTGCTATAATGTATTGAATGCGTAAAACGGCTTAGAATCAGTTACAAGAGCTAGGGATCGATCCCTATTTATAGTAAGACAGCCTAAGCCCTAGACAACCTAAGTTTCGATGTGGGACAAAAGGTCTTTTCCTTTTTCCGATGATTTTTCCATAAATCTTCGAGGAAGCTTCTAGAAGCATCCATAAGTTGGTTCCAGCCCTTGTCGGTCCATCCTTCCAGCTTGGCCCAATTATATTCCTCGTCTAATGGTTTTCTCCGGTTTATTTGATAGACGAAACATCGCGATGTTTCAAGAAACTTATGAAAACATCGGTATGTTTTACGAAAAGCCCATAAAGACGAAGAAAGAAGCGAAACGAGACGAAACAAGAAGTGTCAGCCAGCTCGGTCAGTGTTTCCTTCCGAGCTGGACAGCATTCAGCATGCTGAACGTCCAGCTCGGTAGCCTGGGTGCAGGAAATGCTGAACTGGCTTGCTTCCAGGTCGATGGTGTCGTCCAGCTCGGTATACAGGATGAGAGGAGATCTTCCGATAAGTCGTGGGATGCGTCCAGCTTGATATGATGAAGTGTATCGGTCAGCTTGGTAGCCAGGAGGGTAGTTCTTACCGAGCTGACTAGCATATGCCGTCCAGCTCGGTAGGAATGGTGTAGGAAACATGCATTTTGCTGCTCCAAGCTTCCGTACCGAGCTGGACAGCAATGCCCAACCTGTGGACCCCATAACGTTCTCGTATGAACTCCCTTTGATCTGATTGTTCTTCCATGAGCTTCATTAGTGAGTTAAGAACATTTTACAAGTGGTTTCATGTTCAAAAGCTTTGTGGTTTGGAATATACACCTCGATCATTGAACACATATCCTTTTCAGCTCGGAACACTCGGAAAGTGTCATCCAGCTCGGTTTCCAGGTGAGGAAGGATTCTACCGAGCTGGATGCATCATGCTGTCCAGCTTGGTACCAAATTGGGCAGGTGATACCGAGCTGGATGCATCATGACAGCAAGCTCGGTAGATTTCCACCGAGCTGACTCCTCTGTGCTGTCCAGATCGACGTTCTGTGGCAAATGCTTGGCAAAACATGCATTCAGGTCGTGTGTGTCAGTCAGCTCGGTAGGATTTGCTGCCAAAACACCGAGCTGGCTGTCCTGAAAGCCTGGTGGATTGCCTTTTACTCGAAAAATCGTAACTTTCGTCGGTTTATCGGAGGAATCGTTCAAAGGACGAAATGACCAGCTGAACATGATAGAGAGATGTCAGTCAGCTCGGTATCACTAGCAGGTGTTGATACCAAGCTGGCTGTCTTATTTCCTCTAGCCAATTATCTCTTGTTCAATGATTTGCGAGTTCATTGATTCCTCGGAAAAACTCTAGAAAGACAGTTTTTCTTATTTTCTCTGCAGAATTATCGAAAAAGTGGTTCGAAATGAACTTTCTCCGAACTCATATCCAAATATGGAAATTATTTTTCGATATTCAAATATTTTAATCGTTAATGCCGGAAATATGGGTTTTGACCCCAATATTTAGCCTCCCCAGCACGTCAATATCGAGCATGATCTTGCCGAAGCGATCAAGAAGTATAGTACGCGATTAAGGAGCTAAAATGTTCTGATCCCCACATCTCGGGAACTTCAATTCTGCAATGATCTTTCTTGACGACAGAGAGAGTTTTTCTTCTGAGCTGAGATTGGATTAAAACGTTTCTTGAGCTGTTTGCAGGACGGAAGGGGAGACCAAGCTGTGCTGAAGGAAAGCTGGATGCTGTCTATGTGTTTTGAGGTCTGTCGGAGCTTAAGTGTCTTGTATGCGAAGTGAGGATTAGTTTGGAGGATACGCTTGGGATGTTGCCTCATTAAAAACCTTTTACTAAGAAAAACCCTTTGGGAAAAAACGTAGCAAAGGAAAAGAGTGCAACGCGTATAAGGATTTGAGTTTGGCTTTCCGGAAAACTGTTCGAGTTAAGTTTTTTCCGAAAAGAATCTTCCGAAAAACTGTTTAAGTTAAGTTTTTCGTAGAAGTGTATCCGAAAAACTGTTTAGTTTAAGTTTTTCTATAGCGGTTCTTCCGAGAAACTATTTAAGTTAAGTTTCTCATACAAGTTTGTTTTTTCCGAAAAAACTGTTTAAGTTAAGTTTTTCTTTTTAACAAAATTTTACAAAGTTTTTACGGAAAACTGTTTAAGATAAGTTTTTCCGAGAATTTTCGTATGAAAACACCTTGCCCACCAAGTCTACCGAGCTGGATGGCAGGAAAGAGCATTCATGTGCTGAATGCTGATTTTGGACAGCATATCCTACCGAGCTGGACAGCAGGCAGCATGCTGACCGTCCAGCTCGGTTAGTTTTGGCTTGTGAGCGTCTTCCTTTAAAAAGTCTAAGTGTTTCCGGATATTTTTCGTAAAAATTTTTCCGAAAAACTGTTTAGGATAAGTTTCTCAAAATTTTTAATAAAGTTTTTCCGGAAAACTGTTTATGATAAGTTTTTTGGACGTTTAGTACAGTTTTCACGGAAAACTGTTCAAGATAAGTTTTTCCAAGAATTTTCATATGAAATCACCTTGCCCACCAAGTCTACCGAGCTAGATGGCAGGAACGGGCATCCATATGCTGAATGCTGATTTAGGACAGCATTTCCTACCGAGCTGGACAGCAGGCAGCATGCTAACCATCCAGCTTGGCCAGTTTTGGCTTGTGAGCCTCTTCCTTTAAAAACTCTAAGTGCTTCCGGAGATTTTTTGTAAAAGTTTTTCAGAATCTGTTAAGGATAAGTTTTTCGGAATTTTTAGTTAAGTTTTTCCAGAAAATTGTTTAAGATAAGTTTTTTGGAGGTTTATTAAAGTTTTCACGGAAAATTGTTCAAGATAAGTTTTTCCGAGAATTTCCGTGTGAAAACACNTCTACTGAGCTGGATGGCAGGAAGGAGCATTAATGTGCTGAATACTGAATTTGGACAGCATTTCCTACCGAGCTGGACCGCAGGCAGCATGCTGACCGTCCAGCTCGGTCAGTTTTGGCTTGTGAGCCTCTTCCTTTAAAAAGTCTTAAGTCTTTCCAGAGATTTTTCGTAAATTTTTTTCCGGAAAACTGTTTTATATAAGTTTTTACGGAGTTTAGTAAAGGTTTCACGGAAAACTGTTCAAGATAAGTTTTTCCGAGAATTTTCATATGAAAACACCTTCCCCACCAAGTCTACCGAGCTGGATGGCAGGAAGGAGCATTCATGTGCTGATTGCTGCCTTTTGGGTAGCATTTTGTACCGAGCTGGACAGCAGGCATCATGCTGACCGCCCAGCTCGGCCAGTTTGGGCATGCAAGTATCCTCCATTAAAAACTGTAAGTGTTTCCAGAGATTTTTCGTAAAAGTTTCCCGAAAGTTTGTTTAGGATAAGTTTTTCGGACTTTTTAATAAATTTTTTCCGGAAAACTGTTCAAAATAAGTTTTTTGGAAGTTTAGTCAAGTTTTCGCGGAAAACTGTTCAAGATAAGTTTTTCCGGGAATTTTTGTATGAAAACACCTTGCCCACCAAGTCTACCGAGCTGGATGGCAGGAAGGAGTGTTCATGTGCTGAATGCTGACTTTGGACAGCATTTCCTACCGAGCTGGACAGCAGGCAGCATGCTGCCTGTCCAGCTCGGTCAGTTTGTGGGCTGTTGGTCATCTCCTTTGAAAACTTTGAGTTTTCCCAGAGATTTTTGGTAAAAGTTTTTCGGAGTTTTTAATAAATTTTTTCCGGAAAACTGTTTAAGATAAGTTTTTTGGAGGTTTAGTAAAGTTTTTTCCGGAAAACTGTTCAAGATAAGTTTTTCCGAAAATCTTCGTACGGAACCAACTTCCCCACCAAGTCTACCGAGCTGGCTGTAAGGAAGGAGCATTCATGTGTTGAATGCTGACCTTGGCAAGCAGATTTGTACCGAGCTGGACGGTAGACAGCATTCTGCTTGTCCACCTCGGTTACTTTTGGCTTGCATGCTCACCTCTTTGATTCCTTTTGTTTTCGGTAAAAACTTAAGTGTTTTCGAAATAGTTTTTGTTAATGTTTTCCTCGAAAGACTGTTCAAGATAAATTTTCCGAATATTTTTCTTGTAAACTATTCATGCTAAGTTTTTCGAAAGTTTTTGTAAAAAGTTTTCCGAAAAACTCTTTAAGGATAAGTTTTTCGCACGAAACCATCTTGATCACCATGACTACCGAGCTGGCTGTCATGGTAAGGCATTTGTGTGCTGGTTGTTGAGTTTTGGCAGGGAGAAGGGAAGATGGTGGATACCGAGCTGGATGGTAACTATTCCAAGCTGGGGATCTGTGTTCTGCGGTGGAACGAGTCAAAGAGGAGTGAGGAATGCCGAGCTGGATGTCGATTGGCATGGCAATGCCGAGCTTTGAGGCCGAGATGGACGTGAATGATCGTGCTCTGACTGCCGAGTTGATCCCGTACAGATCATGTCTTGGTGACGAGCCGATTGATCGATCAGTAAGAGGGATTGATCAATCACGTAGAAATCGGGCCGAGCTGGCCATGTATCTCGTCCTGGATCGGCAGTTTTTCAGCTTAACATATACTGAACTGGATGCTAGCGTGCACCTTGGGCATGCCAAGCTGATCGCTGAGCTTACAAGTATATGTGTGAGAATTTGGCTAAGTGTCAGAGAGGACTGTTATCTGTTTCATCTTGGTGAGAACTTGTTCTTTTCGAAAGAAAGTTAAGCTTT
>OVBI01003597.1:0-11536 GCA_900406495.1 Sisymbrium altissimum | reverse complement strand
AAAGCGTCATCACTTTGCGCCACAAAAATGTCATATTCGAATCTCCGTTTTGGGCTGCGAGGAATGCACTGCTTCACCAACACCGGTTTCCCAACCTATCCAGCTTAATCATCAACATTCAGAGCCTCCTACACCAATATGACAACTGGAACCTTTGTCACATTGCAGGCTCTTGGAACAAAGTTGCTGACTCCGTCGCACAGAGTGTCACACGTGATCAACGATACCAATCATATATTGCGTGCAATGGACCAGCTTGGCTTCATCACCTTCTACAATCAGAAGCTTCATCTAGTTAATCCTTGCTCATCAAGATGTATATTCCCTGCTAATCGCATCTTGGTGTTAGCTTTCCTATTAATCTCGGTACTTAGATTTGTCTATTTCCAAATGCCTTTTTCCTTTTGGGCTTTCCCACGTTTTAGCCCTTTTTTTAGACTCATAAACTCTTTGATGGGCCCGTTTCCCTCCTTTTTAATATTACCCAGCGTTAAAAAAAAAAAAAATCTACAAACAATCAATGCCTATATCTGTATATCACATATGATTTTGTTTACAATCATTTATTTCGGATTTTTATTATGAGTTTGGTTTAATAACTGAATTATTTAATTATTGAGTTAATAATTCCACGGCTGATATACTATTTTGGACATCGAAAATTTGATTATGTTAATAACATAAGAGTAAATTAAATTCATGCGTAGTTTTGTATATTGTTTATATGTAGAGATAGTTACCTAGTGGCGGTTTTTTTAATAACTTCTAAAATTTAAAAAAATATTAGTTATTTGAATAAATTTTATTGTTTCAAAAATTTTGATCAATAATGAAACAAGTGTACACATAGTTTTTTTGTAAAATTTTTAAAAGTATTAAGTTTCTATATCTCTTTCTTATTTTTTAATTTTTTTAATTCATCCATAATATAATATCGGATATGGAGTTCGATTTCCAAACTCTTAAAGAATTTTACTCCAGTATACATATCATTATGTGTAAATCTTATTATTATTATTTGCAAAATACATTTATAAAAGTACTTGAAAAAAGTCTGTTATTTATATACAATGCTATTACTTTTGTTTGATAACAGATTTTATTTTAACCTTAATAGGATTAAACCAACTCTTCTAATATTTATTATTTCCTAATTATCAAGATTATGTTACAATAATATTTAATTACAGTTATAACTGTATTGGTTTAGTAAATTATTTGGAAAGCATTTAATCAATTACATTAAAGATTTTCTGTTATCGAAATAAACATTAATAAATTTTCTAAAAATCAAATTAAATATTTATTTATATTATAATAGACAAGGATTATATTTATAGAAATTAATTAATAATAAAATAAGAAATAAATATATAAAATACTTTCTCTGTATTAAAAATGAGAAACAAATATTTTTTCCAATTATCATCACCTAAATTATTTTACAAAGTTTATAATTTTGATTCTTTTTGTTCAAATTCGTTTTTAGTAAATAATATTTCACATACTAAATCTTAACAATAAAACTAAACAGCTATGTATATACAATTTATTTAATTAAAATTTATATCAATTAGAAGTTTTTTTAGAAGATTTTCAATTCGAAATATTTGGATTTTTTCCAAATCTAAAAATATTTAACTAAAATATTTTCAACCTAATTCTAAAATTTCACAACAAACTAAGTAAAATATTATATAATCTACAAAACAAATTTTACTATATATATGATCATTTCATTTCATTAAGAAATATATCTATTATATTAGTAGCTTTATCTAAAATACATTATATTTTATTAACAGTTTTTATTCAAAAAATTTGATATTGAATTGAAAAAATATATAAAACTTTACCTTCTGTAAATATGGATTAATAACTAAATTTTAAAATGTGTAAGGGTTTGTATTATTAAACAATGTGTACGGATTTTTTATATTGATCATATATTTATTTATCATGAGAAATATGAATCTAAATGATTTTTTATCATAATATTTTTCAATTAACTAATATTATTTTAATTGTAATTTTAATAATATAATTTTATAAAATACATTTTATTATTTTTTAGAAATAATTATTTTGCATAAATACGGGTTAAAATTTTTACCCCGCACGAAAAGCAGGTAAAATCCTAGTTACTATTACTAACAATTTTTTCATATATAATTTTATTAATGAGGGAACGAAAAATTAAATTTAAATATGTACCAAAAATATTTACAGCGGAAATTTTTTTCTTATTTTCATTTATAATAATAAAAGTAATTGGATTTCGGGCATGAGGGAAACTGTTAGATAGAAACAGTGATAACACTGGTATGATTATTATGGCTATCAGAACTGTAGATGTAGCTGGTGACCAAGCCATTTGGGTAAAGAGTTAATTGGGTAGGAAATATAAATCCTACCCCAAATTAGATTTTTAGTAAGAGAGTTTTGTAGACCCAGCAAGTTTCATATTTTACCATTTTTTGGGCCGAGCTTACCCCTATGCGTCCATCTCTGTTTTTTATAAAGAGATATTATTTTTTTACATGGATCCACACGTATTTCAAATTTACGTGTGTAAATTTGAACTTCAGACGAAATGAACGGATTAGATGACAACAGGTAGTGTTAAGCTGTAATCAATGGTCTTGCTTAAGCTTTATTGGAGACGTCATCCGATAAATACAGCCATAGAAGATCAATAGTCGTCTCTCTCATTCGTCGCTCCGCACCGCACCAACAGTCGTCTCTCTCACTTCTCATTTCAACCAATGCAAACTCTCTCTATATTATCATCTCATTTTCCGAACTGAAGGCTCGTTTGCTTATCTTGTTCTCAGTTCCCCTCATTCCTCCAGTAACACCATACCAGTCTCTTCGCATTTTGAAGGTTCGTTGAGAGATTGGATTTTTTTTTTCCTACTGTTACCTATTAACGTTTCATCGCTTTTTATAATTAGTTCATTTTTCCAAAATCTCTTTTTTTCCTTTTGTGTGATTTATCGTTACCACTAAGGTTTCCTGTCTAGCAACCAACTTTTCAGATTCGGTTATATACGAACCCCTTAGCAAGATGTTTTTATCTGAAGGTCACTTAGCATGCTATATCTATTTAGGTTGTATATATGTAGTTAATTGTAGCACTATTTCAGTAATATCCTAACCAGAAGAATTGATAGATCCAGATTCGATTTTAGGCGGACCACTCACCATGATATTTTTTGTTGTTCGGTGTTAAAAATATTATTAGCCGTAATGGTTCCTTATATCTTGTAATAAATAATAGTATTTGTTAATATTTTCTAGTTTTTATCTATTTTTTCCGTTTACTTGAATCTTTTAGATAGCATCTATTTGATGTGTACTTGTATATTGTAATAAATATGTGTAGATGTAAAGTTTCTATGTATATTCCAATTTATTTCCATAGCTTTTAGTGGTCCACAACTATTTTCTAATGTTTTTGTAATACGTTTAATATCGATTTTATTGGGTATTTAACACTTGCTATTGTTTTGCAGAACATGGCATTACCTGAGTTGCCTAGGAGAATATTTGCTGATGGTGCAAAGCCTGGTGGGGAGATGGCTAATTCATACTTTCAGTTAGACACGATTTAAGTAGTTCTTAAGGCATTCCAGCCCAATGAGTTAGAGGTTATCAGACCCGCTTTCGGGAAAATCATCGACGTATACAACAAGCCGGCAGTCTCAGGGAAACTTGCACACGTCTTGTTAGGTAGACAGCTTGTCACTAGTAAGCCGCATGAGTTATGGGTCATTTTCTGCGGTAGTCCAATCAAATTCTCACTCAGGGAGTTTGCGATTGTCACTAGCCTTAACTGTAATCCTTTTCCGATGGAGGATAGAATAACTTTGAAAGCCAAGCTTGGGGTTACACCTTATTGGTTCATCCTATTTGGTGGTGAGGAAAATGTCACGGGCGAAAGTCTAGCGACAATGCTTAAGAAATCCAAGAACCTGTCCTCGAAAATCCGTATCAAGTATGCATGCCTGCTGCTTTTGGATGGCATGTTGTGTCGTAAATCGTTCCACATGAAGATTCCTAAGGAGCATATGAAGATTCACTGTCACCGTTCAAGGGTTTATTCACGCTCTTCACCTCGGGGTGTTAGAAGCCATTCTTGTGTCCCAATGTGTGTTTACTGTCGTTACCGATCCTGAGTCCAGCGGTGAGGACGAAGCAACGGGGAGCTCATTTAAGCTTGACAAACTGTGGGACTTGGACAGAGAAGGAGAGGTAATAATTAGTTAAATATCTAATAAGAGTTTCGTGTTGCTTAGTATTACAAACTATTTAATTTAATGATACACTATTCAAGCCCTACAGGTTGAGGTTACCCCCAATCATCAGCGATGATTCTGAAGTTGCAGTTAGGTTTGATTGTAGCTGGTTTGACGAGGGTGAGGATGCCGCTGTTGCTAATTTGGAGCGCCTTATTGGCGAGGACTATGGTTTCCACCGTGAAATATTCGTAGGGGGCACCCGGGACTTCGCGCCTCCTCCAGAGGATCTTACAAATAGGGCGGGAAAAAAGAAACGAAAATGCAGCAATAAGACGGCGGTTTCCCCCGATGCGACCCCTCTCCCTGCTAAACAAACAAAAGCCAAACATAGCCAAGCTCAACCTCTAACTGCTGGCATCCCTCCGCAGGTTTTGGAAGCGGTAAACGCTCAAATACGTGAAGTCAAGACGGCCCTGTTGGAGAAGATGGATGTTGACGTTGAAGAGATGGAATTTTCTGTAGTTGATAAGATAACTGCCAACATTGTGAGAGCGTTGGATTTGCGTCTCAAAGCAAAAGTTGCTGATGACACCATTGGGAAGGTTGTAGCCAGTGTTAATGGAGGTGAGCCGAGTGATGAGGATACCACGGAGGGCAAGTAGAGGAAGCCGCTCCTGTCAAAACGAAGAAAAAAAAAACTGTTAAAAAGGTTTGTCTTCTTCCATATGCTTATTGTTAATTTAAAATATTACACGATAACTTTATATATTTTCATATAATTATCTCAAATAGCATGACATACATTTTTCAGATATTTCAGAGTAAGAAGAAAAGTGCTCCATGTGTCACGAAAAAAAAGAAGGTTATATTCTCTTTTTTTAACTGCTACATTTTTTTTTTTAAAGAATGTTAAATTTATTCAAATAAAAAAAAACTGTTTTATAATACTTATAATAAGAAATTGCAGGGATTTAACAGACTGAGACTTTAAGAACTCAATGTATTAGGATCTTGTGGCAAACCATTCGACCATAGCATACTCGTATCCTTTGATTTTCATTGCTTGAAGAGACAGTATTCGGTTCTTTACTTCTTTGTCAATAGCTTGTGAAAGATTGCATGGGGGACTGCTATATTTTTGTATGGATGTAATATTATTACTTAACTCTATGTAATACGTTTTCCTTGTTATTAGGCTCCTGATGCAGCTGTTGAAGTTATTAGTGTGCCCGACAAATTCAATTACATCATGGAGCATGCTAAGGAACATCGATACTATTTTTGTTACTTCCTAACTTAGTGTTTGGATAACTATCTCATATTATTACGTCATTCATTAATCTTACAATTTCTGCATTGTTTGCATTGTCGTTACTTAGTGACCTAAACTTTGGACCTGACCTTCTTCTTAAGGACGCCGACCTTGTACAACTCCATGTCTCCATTCCAACTGACCGGCCAGAGGTATGTGCTTTTTTATTAATCACTTATCAGTATTTTAGTATCACGTACATCCTCTCTGTAACTAATATTTTGTTACAGGTCATGGATGCATGCATAATGACATTCTGCGAGTCTCTTCTTAATGTCCTAGAGTCTGCTTCGGAACCCAGGACCAATATGATGACATGCCGATTCATTGCTGACATAGCCAGACAGTTTACCAGATTTAAGAAGATGACTAGGAAGGAAAACTTCAATTTCGAGCCAGAGGCATTAACTTTGTTTGGACCAGGGCGAAAGAAGCGGATAAAGAATGGATGGCTGATATAGATTACATCTATTTCCCATTCAATTTTGACAAGAAACGATGGACGGCTGCCTTGGTGGATCTTCACTGCTCCATCCTCACTATTTTTGATCTTTCTGCAGATGAACACCGAGAATCTCGACTGAAGCCCGACCTTGAATTTGTATGCAAGATGTTCCCATACTTGATCTGGAAGGCGGCAATGAATAAGGACATGAAGAACTTCAGCAAATGGGAGTCGTCAGTGCCACAAGCTTCAGCAAATGCTACACTAGCTTGCTATCACTCCTCTTCATTGAAACACACGCGACCGGAGGTTCAGCCGAGATGCAGGCCGTCACCGAAGCAATGCTGTGAGAGAGAGGTGCAATATTTGCGGTCAAGATATACGAACATTGTTGTGGCGAGGACTACGCTTGAACCTAACTCTCAGCCACCTCTCACTCATCCTCATTACTCTTTATCTCTTCTTAAACTATACCTTTGATTTCACCACTTTGTTTTAAGTTAACTAGACTTTGGGGTTGTCACTCATATTATGTTGGTTGTTGTTTGCACTTTTTAATACATATCTACTTTATTTAGTTACACTAGAATTGCCCTACTCGCGATTATCAGATATTTGTCAACTTAGACCTCTATTTTTTATTAATATGCATCAACACGTTTATAATATCGCATAGCCATTATGTCCAAAAATACGTATCCACTCTCTATTCTGTTTTCCCAACAGATACGTCCCATCAAACAGTGTTGATTCGCTTCTTTAAAAATAATAAAACCGACCATATCTCAGTAGCATTAAATTCGCCTTACCACCTATCCATTAAAGACAACTGCATCATTCCTCGAACCCTATTTCATGAGTCTTTAATTGACCAACCTTCTAAAAAAAGAACACGATCACCGGAGTCACAACATGTCTAAAGGGCTGATTACAGATTTTATTTCAAAACCATGAGTAGTTCATCATTTACTTCATCCGATTGAGTAACATGAGAACAGTAACCGGGGTTCCTACTCGTTGTTGGTGTGGGCGTGGGCTTGGCACATTTGTCTCGCAAACTGTTGAGAATCCCTGTCGTTGTTTCTACAGATGTAATGTTGCGTTGCAAGTATGTCTTGATTTATGTGTTTAGGTCTATTAGTTCTGATTAGATCCATTTTTTTTTCATGTTACTTCCCTTTCTTGGATGTAGAGGAAAACAGAGGACCATCTTTTCAAATGGATAGACGAAGCTTTGTTGGATGAGACAAGGATGATCTAGGCCAAGCATATGGGACTTGTTGAGGATGTTAAACATTTGAGGCAGTTAGTCACCGCTAATCTTGGACTACAGAGTTCTGTACTTCGGAATATAGATCAAGAGATAGCTGATAAAGTGGACCAGAAGGTTAAGGCTGAATTGTTAATTGCACATGCCTCAGTTGATAAGATGGCCTCAGAACTGGCAAATTCAGCAATGAGAAAAGTTAGTCTGATTTATGTTTTGTTGTACTTCTTAGGCCATGTTCGTTTTGTAAGAAGGATGAGATTTCTAGATGCAGCGTCTAAATGCAGTAACTAAACGCAATAATTAAATAATGTTCGCTTATCATTTTGATTATACATCCTGAAATTGTATTTAAATGCAACTACGTTCGTTTGTATTTCTATATCTATATTTAGACGCGTTTTATGTTAAATGACCAAAAACTCCTTACTTTTATATTTATTCTAAATATATATATATATATATACTTAAAATAAAACTAAATGATTCTATAATATTTAAATTGAGAATTTACAGTTTTTTATGAGAAAACGGGATTTTACGATTTTGTCAGAAAAATGAAATTTTACGGTTTTGAAGGAAAACAAGATTTACAATTTTGACGGGAAAACGAGATTTTACGATTTTGGCGGAAAACGATATTTTACGGTTTTGGCCGGAAAATGAGATATTATGGTTTTGGCGGGAAAACGAGATTTTATGATTTCGACGGAAAAAGAGATTTTATGGTTTCGACGGAAAAAATAGATTTTATGATTTTGGCGAAAAAATAAGATTTTGCGGTTTTGGCGGGAAAACGAATTTTACGATTTTAGCAGAAAAACGAGGTCTTGCGATTTTGGCGGGAAAACGAGGTCTTACGATTTTGGCGAGAAAACGAGATCTTGCGGTTTTGGCGGGAATACCAGATTTTACGGTTTTGGCGGGAAAACGACATTTTGCGGTTTCGGTGAAAAAAGAAATTTGCAGTTTTAGCAGGAAAAATGAGATTTTGCAGTTTTTGGTGGGAAATTAAAATCTTACGTATCGGGAAATCGAGATTTTGCAATTTTGACAGGAAATTGAGATTTTACGGTTTTTGTGAAAATTTTAAACTTTGCGGTTTTGGAGATTTTTTTTTGTTTTGGCGGAAAATCAAGATATTACGATTTTTTGAAAATAAAATTGTTTTATTATTTTAAGAATAATATTATTGGTTAATAAGAGTATTTTAGACTTTTATTAATTCTGGATGAGTTTAGTGTAGTGAGATGCACCAAATAAACTTATCCAGAAATTCTGATTTTCTTTGATGAGTTTTAGAAACGCGTTTGGATACTGATTTCAGATCATGATCTAAATTATCATTAAACGAATATGAACACTCATCTACATCCAGATAACGCATCTAACTCACCAAACGAACAGGGCCTTATAAGAATATTTGTGGCAAGTATTCTCTGTAGCGCCATTCGGTATTTATAACTCAGCTACACTTTCGAAGTTATTTACATTTTCTATGTGTAATCTATGTTGTTATTTAAAGTCTTATGGTTCTATTTTCATACATAAATAGTAAAGATAAAATTTAGATGTACACAATATTTCATAATAGGAATATTTTACATACAGGAATTGAAATACCAACATTAATCCAATTGTTTGACTTTTATGGCCATAATATTATATAATAACGGCTGCAAATGTCATAATAATGATAGAATGCATTCAGTCTACCACATTATTTCACATAAGCTCATGGCACCGTTTTTTAGCTATGTTACACGTGAAAATTTTACCACTTAATTTTTTAATGTAACAATACTTCATACGCTGATAACCCCTTTTTTACATACCATTCCTTCCTCTTCCCTATAACCACCAATTAATTTACAATTACTAACTTCTTACTACATTTATCCTGCCTCAGAGAATAAACTATTAATCCATACCTTACCTGATCTCCTCCTCTATCATATAGGCATTTTGCACGAAGCCCGGTTATGCCTGGCTCCACGGCACCGTGAGCACTTTTGCACTGTCCTCTTCCGTGGATTCTGCAAAAACCATAAAATTTATCCTAATTAATACTTATCCATTTATATATATATAGACTTATATCTATATATATAACTCTCTATTTACTGCCATAAACTCCCCAGAAAAGAGGTATTTAGTACGCTTCGGCCTACCTGGTGGCCTTCTCGTTCTTGGTAGAAGAATGTTCATCATGGCTATGTGGTCTGACACTGCATAGATGCTGGTCATGTCGAGCACAGGATTAATGCTCTCCACATAAGATCTCCTCCAGTAATATGTGGTGTACTCTTTCGCCACAAGTGTTTCCAGTTTGACGTTTTCCTTTCCAGCTGCTCCTAGTGTATGGCAACAAGGAATTTTGAGTAGTGTGAACTCATCGTTGGTGCATGTTTTTTCTTCTAGGTCCACGTGATAAATTAGACCAGTTCGAGTTTTGACTTTGAAGTGGCCTCGGTTTATCTTCATCACTTCCAACGGTTGTGTTTTTTCATAGTTAGCCTGGATCAAGTCCCTAACCTTTTGTATCAGCGGATATGTTTGAGTATTTGCCTTGTCCCCACGCTTGTTGAACCATGTCCTCAGGGTACCACGGATGAATTCAAGAAACGAGACAATAGGAAGCTCCCGCGCTTCTTTCAGCACGGCATTCAATAATTCTGCCACGTTACTGGTCATCACATTGTACCGCTCTCCGAAAAAATGGGATCGTGTCCAGTGGTGGAACCCAATGTTTGTCAGATACTCAGCACATTCAGACGACACGCTCTCGATCTCACCGAAGTATTTATAGAACGAACTCCTCCTATACGCCCTTGCGGCCTTTGATATCATCGGTGCTAACAGTTTGATCTTGAACTTCACCGCGACGTTCCTTGGAGATGGACGCAGCATGCTCCGTGGTTGGATGCAGGATAACTCTATATCACAAGATGATGGCATGTTATTAAAAAATATATATATGGCCATGAGTATATATTACATGTGATTTCATTTAATAATGTATCAGTATCGTGTAGTTTACGCAATAACTTGGTACATTACATGCTACGTACAATAATAACAACTCCTTTATAAATAGCAGGTGCAATCCATTTATCATTATATCAGGAATACTCTATATATTCAAACGATTCCATGTTATTATACACTATATATGCCCATGTTGGTATATTTCCTGTCACGTGATTTCATTGTTCATCGATTATCGTGTAGGTAACATTTGAATTAACTCCTTTATATGCCATGTCATAGAATATCAAGTCATATATAAATGTTACCTCAGCAAGTCTACAGTAGATCAATGAGTGCCTATCTGAGATGAAAGTCACATCCTCACTATGTGGCATGACCTTTTTCAGCTCAGTGAAGAACCACTTCCAAGCCTGATCGTTCTCGCTGTCTACAATGGTAAAGAAGATAGGGAATATATGCATATTCCCATCTTGGGCACTTGCTGTCAATAGGCACCCGACATATCTTCCCCTCAGATGTATTCCATCCACTATGACCACCTTCCGCATAAACTGAAACCCCCTCGCGCTTACTCCCATCGCAATAAAACAAATACTTTAACCAGTGTGCACCTCCTGCATCCGTCTCTGTTTCCATAGCCGCAGAGGTTCCTAGGTTTGAATGCCTGAGAATGTGTAGGTTTCCAGGCAAGAGTTCATATGACCCTGAGGCAGGTCTCATTGCGTTCTCCATTGCCATCTCTATTGCACACCATGCCTTCCAGTACAAGATGTTCACATTATGATTGTCCAACATAGCTCGCATTACAGCGACCGGATTTGGGCCATGGTTATTACCTACGTACTTCGAACGCATTATCTCTTAAATGATAGAGGTTGTAGCGTGGGTGAATGTAACTTTTCGAATTTGGAAGTACTCAGTTTCTTCAAGGCGAGCCACATAAACCCTTCAGGGACAGCTGTCGGCCACGCACCTAACAATGACATAGTCATTCGTTGACCTTTCCCCGAGGTAGTTGAATTTTCTGTTGATTGCGTGTACAGCAATCTTCACCTTGCAGTCATGTTTATTTTTGAACACCCTTCTGATGAACAACTCGTCCCCCTCATAAGCTACATCCAATATGACATTCTCCGTCATTTGTAAGCCTGTACAAAGTAAACAGAACCACACATGGTTTTGAGTTTCCGTACCAGAGTTCTTAAAAACAGAGTTCGATTTATGTACTACAAAAATATAAATAGCTACTTATATATATATATATATATATATATATATAT
>OVBI01003596.1:0-11538 GCA_900406495.1 Sisymbrium altissimum | reverse complement strand
AATCAAGTCAATCAATCAATCAAACAATTTAACAAAACTATCAAGATTCAGAATTAGGGTTTAATTAATCAATCAAACAATATAACAAAGTGATCATGATTCAGAATTAGAGTTTTAGGATTTTCAAATTAGGGTTTAACAACCTTACAAACAGATTCTAGAATATGATTGAATTTAAAAACATGTTTCTATTAAGGAAACAATCTTAATATATTTTCAAGGTTGATAGAACAATTAATCAATGAACCAAAATAAAATTTAAGGATTTATAAATTGAATTTGAGGTTTTCAGAAACTAGGATTTCAGATTAGGGTTCTACTTCCATTAAGTCAGATTCGATCTTATGTTTTAGGGATTCGATTTTGTTTACCTTAAATACAGAATGGGTTGAATGGATTGAACCGGGAGTTAAAAGACCTCGGAAAACAAGCTGACCACGAGCTGCAACGAACACGAGCTGGATTGGATATGTTTTCACGGCGGCGGCGGCTAGGGTTTCGTGGCTCAGGGTTTTAGAACAATCATGCTGATAACGTGTTGTAAAACTAGAGAGAAATAGACTTAGAATTCGCAGAGAATTGGTTTGTTTATTGCATTGCCAATTAATCTTTTATATAAGGATTATACAAGGGGAGAAAATGAAAGTTTAGAGAAAAGGAAATTACCCTTTTCCTAATCCTAATGAAAAAATGAAATATGATTTATCGTTTTCCTAATAATGAAAGAAATACATAAAAGGCAATTCGTAATACAAATAGGAAATAGACCGGATTTAGAAGATTCCGGACCGAATGGTTCTGACAAATCAATCGGTTTACAACAATGTTTTATTTTTGAATTTAATATGAATATGATTCTGCATTCAAAAGACGACTGAGTTGTAGTAAATTGTTGTAGTCTCATGCTGAAGCATATGAACTAAAATGACCTATTGGGTATCTTCAATAATGTCTTGGTTTCTTATGGGCATTCTCCATGCCCTCTCCGTTACTTTATTTGGATTTGTCTCTTTACCTCTCTTCAATCCCAGATACTAGTCGATATATTCGAGAAATCTGATTCGCGTAACAGAATTCTTATAGACAATCTTCATATAACAGTGCAATCTGTTGCTTAATGCTACTGTTTAATCTCATTTCTAGGTTGTTGGCCCTCCGTTGTCCTAGAAAAACCACCAAAAGTTATGATTCTTTCAAATACAGAAAGATTGGTAGAAACAAATGAATGCATTTTTTTTTTATCTACTTAGCTTTCTGACATCACTGAAACTTGAGGTACAAGTTTGCGAGACTAAACAGCGGTGATACCGTTGCGAGACGTGAGGTAGTGTTAAGATGGAGAGAAAGCTTGAATATTATTGATGAGAATGAATCATATATATATTACATTGAGTCGGTCTAAACCTAAGAGGTCAAAGAGAAGGAAGTTTATGATAACTTCTAAATCAAGATTGGAATATATTCGTATTCCTAATATATTGTATATCGTATATTTTAATACTCCCCCTCAAGTTGGAGCGTGGAGGTCACAAACGCCCATCTTGCCAAGTAGATAAGTGAATTGTTGGCGTCCGAGAGCTTTAGTGAGTAGGTCAGCAATCTGATCCGTTATACTCACATGAGACGTAACAATGGTGCCTGCTAACACTTCATCACGGATAAAATGACAGTCCTTCTCAATATGTTTGGTCCTTTAGTGAAAAACTGGATTAGCAGCGATGTGCAAAGCGGATTTGCTATCACAGATGAGCTTCATCGGAGTAGGATGAGAGATGCCAAGAGATTCAAGAAGTTCTTTAATCCAGAGTAACTCCTGAACAGCCATTGCCATGGACCTATATTCCGATTCTGCAGAAGAAAGAGAAACGCGATCTTGCTTCTTTGTCTTCCAAGAAACAGGAGAGTTGCCGAGAAGCACAATGTAGCAGCTTAAAGACCGGCGTGTAAGAGGGCAAGAAGCCCAGTCTGAATCACAATATGCCGTGAGACAAAGATCAGAGCTGGACGAGAGTAAGATGCCTTAACCGGGACAACCTCTTAAATAGCGTACGACACGAACGGCGGCATCCCAATGAGACTGACGCGGGGCTTGCATGAACTGAGATAAAATATTAACACAATAGCTCAATTCACGGCGAGTGAGGGCAAGATAGATGAGGCGACCAACGAGACGATGATACTTCGATGGATGCAAGTAGAATGGACCTTTGTCTGATGCAAGTTTATGATTCTGTTCCATAGGTGTGTCAAAAGGCCGAGCACCAGAGAGACCACATTCAGAGATAATATCAAGACAATATTTTCGTTGAGACATATATATACCTTCTGGTCCGCGAGCGATTTCGATGCCCAAAAAGTATTTCAAAACTCCGAGATCTTTCATACGGAAGCATGTGTGGAGGTAGTCTTTAAACTGAATGATAACGCCAGAGTCATTTCCAATGATTACCAAATCATCAACATAGATGAGTATATGAAGGACCGTAGAGCCTCGGACACGAGTAAAGAGAGAGTAATCCTTACGACAGTGCAGAAAACCATAGCTGAGTAACGCGGTGGATAATTTGGAGAACCAACAACGAGGAGCTTGACGCAAACCATATAAAGACTTATGAAGGCGGCAGACAAGAGATGGATCCGAAGGTTTGAAACCAGGAGGAGGTTTCATATAGATTGCTTCCTCGAGATCACCGTGCAGGAACGCGTTGTGGACATCCATTTGATGGAGTTCCCAATTTTTAGCAGCTGCACATTCAAGAAGAATACGAATAGTGTTCATCTTGACGACTAGGGCAAATGTTTCATCGTAGTCTATGCCTTCTTCTTGAAGATTCCCCATGACCACGAGACGTGCTTTGTGACGCTCAAAGGAGCCATCAGCAAGATATTTGATGCGATATACCCATTTAGATGTTAAGGCTTTCTTGCCAGGAGGGAGTTGTGTGTATGAAAAAGTGTTGCTTCCTTCGAGAGCATTCACTTCAGTGCCCATCGCATCTCGCCAAACTTTCAGTTTCATGGCATCATGAAAGTAGATGGGTTCTTCTCCGAGAGTAATCGCAGCCAGAAAAGCTGTGTGTCTGTCCGAGAAACAATTGTTAGAGACAAAATTTGTGAGAGGATAGAGACACGTACCCGAAGAGACCGATGGAGAAGAAAAGGGATTGAGAACAGGGTTTATAACACTTTGTGCATAGTATGTGACATATTCTTGAAGTCGAGTATAGGGAATCTTATACCTCATACCTCGTCCCAGCTGCGGTGGGAGCGGTTCTGGAGATGGCGAGAGTGTGGGAGTGTCACCGAGAGATGAAGATTCAGGGGACTGTTCTTCAACAATCACAACCGGCACATGAGAGATGGGAGAAGAGATATCGGCACTCCCCGTGTTGTTCTCAATGGTAAGAGGGTGCAGAGGAGAGTCATCGTCGATGACATCAAGACATGGAGGAGCTGGAGCTGATTGTAAAGTTGGAGAGGAAACAGATGGATTTTCAGATGAAAAAGGGAAAGATGTTTCATGGAAAATCACATCTCTGGAGACAAAGAACTCTTTTGTTTTGAGATCAAAAACTCGCCAGCCTTTTTGACCAACTGGGTACCCGACGAAAATACACCGACGGCTGCGTGGCTCAAATTTATCTGTTCTAGCTGTTTGACGTTTTGCGAAACAGAGGCTGCCAAAAACATGGAGATGAGAATAAGGTGGTGGTGAATTATGTAGAATTTCATACGGAGATTTGCCTTCAAGGAGTGGAGTGGGTGTCCGATTTATGATATACACTGCTGTTAGAACACTTTCGCCCCAAAACTTGATTGGTAAATTACTTTGAAAGAGGAGAGCTCGCGCCATGTTGAGAAGATGGCGATGTTTTCTTTCTGCGCGTCCATTTTGCTGCGGAGTTCCAACACAGGAAGTCTGGTGAGAGATTCCATTCTCGGCAAAATAGGTGCGTAGACACATAAATTCGGTTCCATTGTCACTGCAAACTGTTTTAACTTGCTTTCCAAATTGACGTTCTGCCATTGCACAGAATTTCTTGAGAATAAGTGCCACTTCGCTTTTGGCTAGGAGAAGATGAATCCAGATTGCGCGAGAGTGGTCGTCCACTATAGTTAAAAAAATAATGTGCTCTAGAGGATGAAGCTTTACTATAAGGGCCCCAAACGTTACAGTGAATGAGAGAAAAACAAACTGATGCTTTATTAAAACTATCAGAGAAAGAGTCTCGAGAATGTTTTGCTTGAACACAGACATCACAAAAATCTTTAAAATCACAGTTACTAACGTCAAAATCTTCTAGATGTGATAAAACAGAACGTAAAGCTTGCTTTCCAGGGTGTTCCATCCGTTGATGCCACAAGGCTGCATAGTCGGTTTTGGTAGTCTTGTATGCTCTGGCTGGAACAATTCCTTGAAAGTGATAAACCCCATTCTCTTCCTCACCTGCTCCAATCGGCATCTTCGAAAAACGGTCCTGTATGACACAGATTTTGTCAGTAAAGATTGCAAAATATGACAATTCTCGTAACAGACGAGCAAGAGAGATTAAAGTGCAAGATAAATCAGGCACAAAAAGAACGTGAGTAAGACTCTTCTCTCCACCAAGAGAGAGGGTTCCTTCTTTTGTTGCTTATAAATGCTTTCCATTTGGTAAAACTATGATACTTCGAGGTATCTCGGAGATCCCAGTTAACAGCTCTGCATCACCCGTCATATAGTGTGATGCTCCAGAATCGAGAAGATAATCAACAATTGTGTCCTTACCAGAGAGTTTTTCTGCAGGAACAGTAGGTGATTTGAGAAGATTCACTATTGCTGACCAAGTTTCTTTGCTAACGCCTGGAATATTGGGGTATTCTTGGTCAGGTGTATCTACAGCAGAGTTCTTTGCTCGGGCAGATGGAGCACTTCGTCCTCTGCCGCGGCCTCTTCCAAAACTGTTTTTTCGGCCACGTCCTCTTCCAGTCGTTGATTCTGGCCAGCTTTCAGGATAGCCATGAAGTTGAAAACAGGTGTCGACAGTGTGATTTGTGCGACCACAATGCGTGCACAAAAAATTGTTTCTGGTTCGAGTTGCAGAGGCGATGGCATTAAGTCCGTTTTGAACTGCAAAACCCACTGCATTCATACGTTCTTCTTTGCTTTGGGAGACTGTAAGTTGTCTTTCTTCGGACACAAGCTCGGAGTAGATTTGATCTAGACCAATGTCTTGTTCACGAGTCAGTCTGCCCAAGAGATTTGTACGGGTTGTACCAAAACGAGAGGCATCGAGACCCATCAAAAACTGATGAATGCGTTCATGATCGCGTCTCTTGACATGTTTGAGAAGAATAGGACAGCACGAGTTGTTGCAGCAGCATCCAATCACGGGTTCATAATTGTCAAGATCGTCCCACATTACTTTTAGTTTGCCAAAATAAGTCACGATGTCTTGGCCATTTTGTTGACATGCCACGATGTCTGCTTTTACCTGATGAACCCTTGGTGCATTACCAACTGAGAATCGTGATCGTAGCTTTTCCCACATCACTAGAGCATTGTCCACCACAGAGATTGATTGATGAATTTTAGGATCAATGCTAGCGTAGAGCCATCCTATTAACATGGAGTTCACGATTGCCCAATTCTCATATTCTTTTGATGTGTACTCTGGTTTTAGTAGGGTTCCGTCGATGAGCCCTAGTTTTTGTTTAGCACAAAGATTGTTTTGTGCTAGTTTTGCCCACCTCTCATAGTTGTCTCCATTCAACAAGATAGGTGTTAGTACATGATGAGGATGATCTGAGGGATGTGGATAATATGGAGAGCTTGTAATTGTTTCGTTTGTGGAGCTTGTGCTGCTTAACTCGAGTTTTCCGGAGGTCGGAGTTTCGTCGTGTTGAGTCATCGTTGAGTTGTTGAGAGAAAGAAAAAAGGGTGATTTAGGGTTTGTGTTTGTATGGCTCTGATACCATGTTAAGATGGAGAGAAAGCTTGAATATTATTGATGAGAATGAATCATATATATATTACATTGAGTCGGTGTAAACCTAAGAGGTCAAGGAAAATGAAGTTTATGATAACTTCTAAATCAAGATTGGAATATATCTGTATTCCTAATATATCGTATATCGTATATTCTAATAGGTAGCCATAATGACTGGCGAAGTTCCATTTCTCCAGTCTGAAGAGAATTGAGAATATATTTCATGTATTGAGGAAAACACAACATAGATATGTAGTTTTATCATTTGCAGATGTGTGAATTTTAAATTCTTTGATTGGTCGATTAATTAGTGAATTATTATCTGGATTTTATATGCTGATGTGGAGCCGTAGGATAGCAGGAAATCAATCCATTTTGTATATTCTTTGGAAAAAGAAACCCTAAATAGTCGACACGTTGCAAACCAATTGATGGAACGAGGTTTGATATCTTATTGACGAGGATGACTCTCTCTCTGCGCTTATTGGACAACGTGGATTTTAACATAATCTCCTATTCTCCGGGTCTTCTTCTTCTGGTCTGGTAGAAAACAAAGCCTTGAACACTCGTTCGAAATATCTGGTATCAGAAATAGCCGGACTCCTACAACAGTGCCTTCGATATGAGGTTTTGTTAATTGATACTCTTATCATGTAGTCTCTTTTGTAACGCAGTATATCTACAACTCTTTTATATTGCAAACATGTAATCAGAGTTGGTGTGCTTCTTCCTTCCGCTGCGTGATACAAATCTCTTAGGGTTTTACTTGAATGAATCCGATGATTGAGGAAATTTCCTTGCTTGATATTTTGTCCTCCAACAGAAAAAACGTTTAAGCTTTGGTGAATTAGATGTGTACTAGCTTTTATGGGTTTGATGATTTCAATGGGGAGATTTCATTTCCGAAAGATATTTTGTGTCCAAACTTCATTTATTGGCAAAATTAATTCTTTCAAGTTTTTTGGCTATAGTTCATAGATTTGATTTAGTCGATACGGAAAATGGTGATATATATATTGAAGAAACTTGAAAGTATCATGATCAAGTGCATGCCATATATGGCTGAGAGCATATCTACATTCCTTATGTTCGTTACAATGAAGTGGTTTTGAATGTATGATGTCTCTTTATGCTAGCTAAAATGCTTTAAAGGTAGATTTCACATAAAAAGCAAATGGTCACCATTTCAAAGCCTAAGTTTTTTTTATGGTTTTAAGGTTCAGCTATTTATTGAACCTAATTATGACATCCTTTTTTACATTTTCAGTTCTTCAAGTGTTAAGCGCAAGAAGATAACCGATGACAGGATCAATAAGTTGCCTGAAGCTTTGCTTCTTCAGATATTATCTTCACTTCCAGCAAAAGAAGTCATAGCCACAAGTGTTTTTTTTCTAAGCATTGGAAGTCTCTTTAGAAGTTAATGCCAAATCTCAGTTTTGATACGTCTTCTGAAAATGTTTATAAGTCTCTGATTTTACATAAAGCTTCATTTCTTGAAAGTTTGCGTTTGAGTATTAGAGGTAAACATGATTGTTTGGATATTGCAACTTTGCTTGGAATTGCATTTGCACACCATGTGCGTGAATTGGTATTGAGCGTCTTGGGTACGGATCAAGAGTCAGTCAGGTTTCTGAGTGTATTGTGTAGCTATAATAATACACTCAAGGTACTGAAACTCATATATAGCATTTGCTTGGACATACCTTTTCGGGTTTGTTTCAGTGTCCTTAGAGAACTGCATCTTGACTCTGTAGAATTCAAAGATGTAGAATCTGTTTGTAACCTTTTATCTAGCTGTCATTTTCTTGAAGATTTGGTTGTGAGACAAGTGACCTATATCAAAACCAAGGTAGATACTTTCAAAATTTTGGTGCCATCATTAGAGAGACTAACCATAAAAGAGTCAGAAGAATTTGATGGAGGCTACGTGATAAATGCTCCTTGTTTGAAATATTTGAACATCGATTCGCTTATATGTATTGAGTTCTGTTTGATTGAGAATGCGCCAGAGCTTGTGGAGGCAACAATCATTTTCTGATATAGCCAATGAGAATGTTCTTTTATCTCTAACTTCAGCTAAGCGTCTTTCCTTACAGTTATCACCCTTAGATGTAGACTAAATATTGTTTATTTTTATTTTTATTTTTATCTGCCATTTGTTTGACAATGTTTTTCTGCACTATTTTCTTACAATCTACAGATTAAGTGTCCTACTGGTAATACCTTCTATCAGCTGGTATCTTTGGAGCTATATACAGATGGAAGAGAGTGGTGGGATCTACTTTGGTTCATGCTCAATGGTTCTCCTAAATTGCAAATCCTCAAGCTCAACAAGGTAAGCAGCTTCCACTAGTTCTCTCCCGAGCTTCATTTTCATGTTAGTTTGATGATCTAATATTATATTAAATGCGTTAGTGTCACTCATATCTGCTTAATGAAGAACGTGCTCCGGTGGTCTGGGACTGGAATCAGCCGAAATGTGTACCAGAATGTTTGTTGCTCCATCTTGAGACATTTGTGTGGGCAACATACGCATGTCAAAGAGAAGTGGAGAAACAAGTGGCCACATACATACTCAAGAATGCAAGACAGTTGTAGAAAGCAAGTATCTCCACATTAAACATCAAACAGGAAGAGCTCCAAAAGTCGGAAAAGAAACGTGAGATGCTCAACCAATTGGCTAATGTGGTCAGAGCTTCAACTTCATGTCACCTTGTGCTCGAATCCGAATGATCACTTGAGCTGTTACCATGCTGTTTTGGCTAGGGTGAAATGTAATTCTCTCAACTTTTAGCTGTCAATTGAACATCAGAGCTAGATGATCCCCATTATAATATGTATATTTATGGACGAATTTATCTGAACTTTGTATTTTGCTTCAGCAGAAACATAAAATGTTTTAGCATTCAGTTTTCTAAAATGGTTTGGAACATAAATGCGAATCGGTCATATACACAACAGTCCTTAAGTTTAGCAGAAGTTTCTTGTTGTCCAGAATAAAAATGAATGAAAAAAGATATTGGGTGAGTTTATGCACACCAAAAGTGATTGAGGTTATGTACACCAAAAGCAATTGATCTCAGTAAAAGTGATATCCAGCCTATTGTATGTAATCGTAACTAATAATCAGAAACAGTGTGAGTCAAAACGATTTGAAAATTTTCTACAAAAAGTGGAAGACATTATGATACATAACTTATGCCCAGCAGGTCACTTCACCATCTCATTCCGGCTCCCGGGTAAGGTTAAGAAAGAGGATTTCATTTGTAATTTTTGGTCAGACGGTGTTCTTGAGGGCATAGTGAAGAAGGTGGAAGAGACATCTGAATGTGACTCTAATTAACTTGAGGACACAGATTCTCTGCGTCTAAGAGTAAGCATGAACAAAAACTATTGTTAATTTCTTCAACATATCTTTCTTTTCTTTATCTTGTTTGTTCTGGTTAATGTTGCATTAAACTAAACTTTACAGAGGTATTGTTTTTTTGTTTGTTTGTTGGGATGATTACAAAATGTTTCATATAAAGAACTTTAGAAGATTGGTGTTCAATTACAAAATTCTCCAACATTTCTGTTAGTTGATCGGATCAGTTTGTTGTTCTAATACTGTTTTACTAGCTGATTCAGCACCCTATGTACCGTTTACCATGATCTGTAAATGTTAATAATTACAATTCGTATGAATTAACAAAGAATGACTGACACAATAATATGGCGTAGAGTTTGGAGATCAACTATTATACTTTCCAAAGAAAATAGAATATACAGATAATATATGCATAGATTTAATTAGACTATGAAAGGATTAGATTACATGTTTTATTATTGAATTTCATACAAATATGATTCTGCATTCAAAAGACGATTGAGTTGTAATAGATTGTTGTAGTCTCATGCTGAAGCGTATGAACTAAAATGACCCATTGGGTATCTTCAATAGATTTTGTGGTTTCGTAAAAATGTCTTGGTTTCTTATGGGGATTCTTCCATGCCCCCTCGCTTACTTTATTTCTCTTAGTTTTGGTATGCCTTAGCTATATTTTTATATTTAAAGATGACGCCTCTTAGATAGTGACATCAAGCCACAAAACGAAATAAAGACAAGGATGGGCGAGGACTCGACTCTCTATTTACTTGAATTAGTTTTGATATGAATGCTACTTACATTGCCGTAAGATAGATGGAACTCGATCTTTAGTCAGCAAAACCCAAGTAGAACTGTTTTCATTATTATTGTTTTAGCTTGATATGCTCACGTAGAACTGTTTCATTTTCTTTATCGCATCTTTGATCACGTCAACCTCGTCGTTGGGTCTCCATAGGTTTTTTTTTCTTTATTTTTTTGTAACAATTCTCCATAAGTATCTTTTTTTTTTCTTGTTAACATAATGGTTAGTTCATAATACGCAACCCTACGAAGAGGCAATCTGTTTCCTTACCCATAACGAGTTTACCCGGAAGTTTGTTCTACTTATTCGGGTACGACCCTTTCAAGAATCATTACAAAATATTGTGCCTAACAACTAAGCAGGATGAGTCTTGTAAACTTTTCATCTTGGTAGATCCCTCAGAGCAGGGGTGTGGCGTCCAATGCAGCATTGGATCTCACTTCAATTTGTACGCGAACAAGCAGTTTGCATTAATGGGACAATCTATTACGAAGCAGGGAAAAAATATTGGAGTGATCATATTTAATTTGATGAGTTTCGATGTTAGGCATGAGAAATTTAATCATGGCGAGACTCCAGAAAATTTGTTGTATGGTCACTATGGAGATTCGGTTCTATTAAAGTACCATGGGAAGTTAGGATGCATATGTCACAACTTCAAGCTGAACGAAATAGATTTGGATTTGTGGGTTATGGAGGATGCTGGGAAACAAGAGTGGTCTAAGATTACATTTTTGGTCATGCCGCCTCAAGGTTTACCAGCTTGGAATATGAAATTTGCGGGTGTCACTCAGTTTGGTGGTGAATTAATTTTAGTCCACAAAAGGTATCTCAGTGAGTTAGCACTAGATGTTTATTATTATGATCTGAAACTACTTTATTATTTTGGTTAAATGTGATGACTGAAACACAAGTTACATTTATAAATTTCCTTAACGAGAGTCTTGTTGTGAGTTTTTCATGTTATCATATTATGTGCCGCGTCTCATTTTGTTTGACTACGGAGGATAACATCTTTTTTTTGTAACGACCCAAATTCTCTAACCAGCCTATTTTCTTTTAATTATTATTTTCGATCAATTCAGCCCAGATAAAATAAAAAGCCCAAGATTCTTTTTAAAAAAAGTCCCACATTGGAAACTTTTAGGTTTCAGCTCTCCCTTCCTCCCCTATATAAGGAGTCCCATCTCTTCTCTTTTCTCTCCACCAAGTCAAAGCAGTGCTTTGCCCAGTGGTCNAGTCCTGGCAAATTTCAGGCGAGCTTCCGGGCGAGTTTCCAGTAAATTCCTGCGAGTTTTTTAATAAGTTTATCGTTCCCTTCTCTTTCTATTCTTGTCGGAATTAGTTAATATCTAGATTTATTCGGTTTAGTTTAGTCTGGATTAGTTTAGGTTAGTCGG
>OVBI01003594.1:0-11543 GCA_900406495.1 Sisymbrium altissimum | reverse complement strand
CCGATAGAGGGATGGGTGACTCACCGGTAGGGGCGGTCGGGGCGTTATAACCTCATTCTTCGATTTCAATAGATAAAGCCAAGTAGCCCGAGAATGATCATCGACGATTGTCAGAAAATATTTATAAACATCAACAGTTTCTTCTGAAAAGGGTCCCCAAATATCAATGTGCAACAGCTCCAAATTTGATGTACAAATATTATTCTGAGAAGAATATGACAATTTCTTCTGTTTAGCAAGATGACAGATACGACGATGAGCTATTCCTTTATTCTTGTGTTTGGTGGTCCCTAAAGCTGCAGAGATCTGATCCAGCCGCGTGAAAGAAGGGTGTCCAAGTCTCTTGTGCCATAGATTGATGTCCACGACTGCATTGAGTAAGCCTTGAGGAGCATGAAGATCAAGCACATAGAGATTAGCAATACGCCTACCCTGTCCAATCGTCCACCCCTTGATAGGATCCTGAATTTCACAAGAAGCAACATCAAAGACAACACGAGAACCAAGATCCGTGGTCAGAGAACTGATGCTGAGAAGATTTAACCGAAACTCAGGGATGAACAAAACATTTCGAAGAGAAATGTGGGCATTAAGCTGAACAGTGCCAATGCCACTTATCTTGATTGTAGAACCTGTGGGAAGGTTCACACTATTAACAGCAGAAGTGTCAAGAGAATCAAATAAGGTGCGATCATGACAAACGTGATGAGTAGCACCAGAATCAATAACCCATGTGTGATTGGCTAGAGTATGATTCGAAACTGTCAAGATACCAACAAAACAATATGTAGAAGGAGAAAATGAGATACCAGTATTATCAGATGGAGAATGAGAGGTACTCGCTGTGTTGGTTCCAGAAGAAGGAGAGGACTGAAGTTGGGAGCTAAACAACGCGATGAACTGTTGGAGCTGCTCTTTATTGAGATTCCCAATCATGTTGTCCGGAGGAGGAGAGGGCACCGGGGAAGAAACAGGGCAAGAAACCTGTGCAGTGAGAGGACCAGACTTGGAAGTTGAATCTGCACCCTTCCCTTTGTATTTAGAGACAAACCCCGGTGGAAAACCATGTTTCTTATAGCAGCGGTCAACGATGTGACCAACCCTATTACAAAAGGAGCAAATAGGACGTCCTTTGTTAGGACCATTCTGGACATAACACACCGATTGATCGAGAATCGGAGGAGAAGGAGTATCAGCCACCTGAAAAGCAGCTGGAGCAGGAAGAACGTTAGAGAAGCCATGTTGACTATCATCTTGATCAAGTATATTGTAAACCTCAACCAAGGAAGGAAGAGCCTTCTTCATGGTGATCTGACGGCGGATAATAGCGTAGGAGTCATTGAGACCAGCAAGAAACTTGACAATTTTTGTTCTTTCAGCCTTCTGTTGAAGACGAGAGGCGTGACCACAGACACACGGTTGTACAGGTTCGTCACTGCTCTCGAGACTGTCCCAAAGAGTCTTCAGATTCGTGTAATAATCAGAGAGAGACATCGAGCCCTGACGAAGATCCTGGATCTGTTGGGTCAACATGTAAGTACGGGGAAGATTGGTCATGTGAAATCGGTCATGAAGGTCACGCCAAATGTCTTGAGCATCATTCAAACGTAGAACACTTCGATAAATCTGAGGAGAGACCGAGTTCAATAACCAAGATTTGACCATACTATTGCAACGAGACCAGAGACGAAAGTTGAAATCAGTATCACAAGGACGAGGGAGAGTACCGTCAATGAAACCAGTTTTGTTCTTAGCATCAAGAGCAATACGCATAGCAGCATTCCAGTCATCATAGTTTATACCATCTAAGCGAAGAGAGATGATGTTCAAACCTGGATGGTCAGCACTGTGCATATAGAACGGAGACTGAGACGGATCCATCGATTCTGGTGTTGGAAAAGAGCGCGGAAGCTCGGTCGGAGGATGAGAGAAGACCGGAGGAGTATTCGACGCTGAGGCAACACCGAGTTTGGATTTGGAAAGAACTCGAGAACGAGCTGCAGTGCGAGCTGAACGATGCGAAATCTTCACCCCAGAAACCATGATATAGGTAAACGGAGGTGGAGAAAACAAAAAATAAGCTTAAAAACGATGATTGAGAACAAGATCAGAGGAAAAGAGAGCCCTTTGATGGCTTTGATACCATATTACCGTTTATGAACAGTAGAGAGAGAGGAAGAAGACAAAGTTTGTTGAGAAGATTTTTTTTTATTAATTGTATTAATCTCGCACTGTACAACCTTATATACAGAAATGAAGATAAGATAACAAAAAAAATATCTGTACTAATCAATTGAACTAAACCGGTGAAAGGAAGCCGGGTTAACTCAAGAGATTACTAAACCAATCAAACCCAATAGCGTATGTTACAACCTGTGTTCAGAATATAAGTGACAAGCAAGCAGTAGACTGAGAAAAAGGGAAATTCATGACAGGACACTAATTGATTATGTAAATCAGAAAGTGTAGGCAATCCAGTCACCAAGAAGCTCACCCTAACGGCTTCAAGATTCATCAAGAAGCAGTTGAAATTATTCAAACCAAATCCCAAAGTCAAAAACCAAATCAAACGTTGAAACTGAAATTACCATAAGCCATAAGTCATTAGAGACGAGATCACCAAAATCTCTCTTCACAAACTTCACCTAAATCCGATTCTTCATCGGCTTTATCACACAATCAAATCGATTCTCCCAATTAAATAGTAATCAGAGAGAGAGAGAGAGAGAAGAACCTTTGTGAGTGAATCGGTGAAAACTCCGATTGTGATCCGCCGGAAAATGGAAGATTGATTGGGAGCGTTCTTTCTTTGGTTTTCAAAATGGAAGCGACCGACCTTTTAAGTCGCTTTTAACCTTTTAAGTTCTTAACGTTATGAAGAGTATTTTGGGAAATATATTATTCTTTTATCTCGTTTAACTCGTTTTTAACCTTTTACGTTGTTAACGTTAGGTATTTTGGGAAATATATTATTTATTTATTGCTTTTTAAGGTCCTTACTGTTTGAATGATTATTGAATTTTGAAAATTGTTTTATAACTTTTAATTTTTAGATTTTATTTTCCAGCTAATCATAAATTTTTAAAAATTAATACATTAAACAAAATTAGATAGGAATACAGAGAGAGACAACAAACTGAAGAAAATGGTTATTTTATTAAATCTGTTTTTTTTTTTCATTTTACTCTAGATATTATATAACCATATAAAATTTAATTTTTTCTTCTATTTATTTATAATACATAATCCGGTTATATAAAATTCAATTAACAAGATTTTTTTACTGTCCCCAGCTCTAAACAATTTAAAATTAATAAATTAAATTTAAAAAACCTAGATATTGGAAGAAGAAGTATGAGTATCAGCTCTAAGGAATAAAAAGATAGGCGGCAATGAAGAGAATAACAAGTTTACCACGGCTGTCAAATGTTCCGGGGACAACAAGAACAGCAGAATACTTATTTCTTTCACAGTCAACTATCTGAAATTTTATCTAATAAAACTCATCCTATCTCAAATAGCGATTAAGTCCTCACAAACCTCGAGTAATAGAAGTATCGAGTAAGTAAGAAGAAAATTTCTTCCACAAAGAAGAAAAAAATCAATATTGGAACTATATATATACACCTGTAGCGCTGAATTGTGTGGCAAAACATTTGAAATGACTTATACGAATAGGACGGTGTATGCTATATATGGCTCATTAGGAGATATTGTAATAGCTTCTTCACCCCAAAAACATCTTCTTATACTTCCGTTTATTCCCAGCAGCACATCAAGATCAGTTGTAGTTAAGTTGCCCCCACTTCGAACAGCAGAAGTTTCTACGCAATTTGTGTATATAAGAAATATAAACCTTATTTTATATATCAGATTCGAATCTCCATATGATATAAGCATGTTTAACTGATAAAGAAGAATCCACTATTTTCGTTGAGGTTACAAAAATTCCTAATTTCATACAATAAACAAGCTCAATCAAAGCAAAAAAACGAGAATAGAAAGTTATAATGACACCTAACGTGGAAGGCAAACTATGATCATCCTTATACACATTAGTCCAAATACATACAATATCTTTTTCGTATATATAGTATATGGATACTCAGTTGATTGTATCCATGGATCATCCCTATATACAGAGTTTAACACATCAAGGCGACTAACAATACCATATTGTTTATGACAATAATGATTTTCTGATAAATATTTGATGAAGCATAATTTTAAATTTATAAAAAGATAATTATTTTTCCAAATATAGTTATTATAGACACGAGTAATTTATATTACTTAACATTAAATTTTTTAAATAGAAACTAAAGTGTTTGGTTTAAAAAATATTTGTTTTTAGGTTTCTTCTATATATAATCAATTAATTTTATATACTACTTTTCAAGAGAGTGTGCTCTTCAAACTTTGACAACAATCATCTTTTAATTTCTAAATTATTTCCTATCAATTTTCTTTGTTCAATTTGCTGATATTATTTATAAAAACTATAAATCAAATAAACTGAGAGATTTTAAAACATTTTGTTTGTCAATTGCATTTCTATATTAATTAAACTGTTTGGTTAAGCATTCCTAAAAAAACTTATATAATTTATAAATACATTTTTCATAAAAGAAATACAATCTCACACCATCCAAATGTTGTAATATTCAATATCTTTTATACATTATAATCATTGTTAAACATAAAGTTTTTATCCTTTTATCATAATTTTTATCTTTTCAGATATAATTAATATAATTTAATCTTTTTCTCGAACACAAATCAGATTTTCTGGTAAAATGTTGATAACATAAATTTTTTGACTTATATATTCTTTTTTTCAAAATAAAATTCTTCTAGACACGCATCCAAAACAACTAATTTCCTCTTTCTCCGTCACTTTTAAGTTAGTATATTTACCATATTTTTCCCATCTTTCTTCTTCTTTCACCTTTAATTTTTTTTTTATGGAATTTTCCTTTTTTTCTTTTTTCACCTTTAATTTCTACTTTTACGGGTTTTTCCCGTTCTTTTTCTTTTTTTGTTTTCCTTTTCTTTTTTCAACTTTAATTTCTTCTGTTTTTTACGAGTTTGTCCTGTTTACCCTCTCTTTTTTTTTTCCTTTTTCACTTTTAATTTCTATTTGTTATCTTTATCATTTTTTTTTCAACTTTCATTTCTGTTTTTACAGAGTTGTCCCGTTTTCTCTTTTTCCATTTTTTTTCATTCAGCTTTAATTTATACTTTTACGGGTTTTTCCCGTTCTTTTTCTCTTTTTTCCTTTTTTTTCAACTTTAATTTCTGTTTTTACAGGTATTTTTCATGTTTTCCCTTTATTCTCCGTCATTTTTCTTCTTACACCGTTAATTTCTATTAACTTACCGGTTTATCCCATTTTCTCTTTTTCCATTTTTTTCCTTTTCTTCTTTCACCTTTACTTTCTACTTTTACGGGTTTTTCCCGTTGTTTTTCTCTCTTTTTCCTTTTTTTTTTCAACTTTAATTTCTGTTTTTACGAGTATTTTTCCTGTTTTTCCTTCTTTTCCGTCATTTTTCTTCTTACACCATTAATTTCTATTAACTTACGGGTTTTTCACTTTCTCATTCTCCCCTCTCATTCTCTTTAATTTCTATTTTTTACCCTTCTTTTTTTTTCATTTTCAACTTTCATTTTTTTTCTTCTTTTTACTTTCATTTTTTTTCTTCTTTTTTCCTTCCTCCTCCAAGGTTTTTTTCCCTCTCACGGATTTTCCCGTCTTCTCAGTTATTTTTCTTCTTACAACCTTAATTTCTATTAACTTACGGGTTTGTTCCGTTTTCTCTTTTTTCATTTTTTTCCTTTTCTTCTTTCACCTTTACTTTATACTTTACGGGTTTTTCTCATTGTTTTTCTCTCTTTTTGCTTTTATTTTTCAACTTTCATTTCTGTCTTTACGAGTATTTTTCCTGTTTTCCCTTGTTTTCAATCATTTTTTTTCTTACACCGTTAATTTCTATTAACTTACGGGTTTTTAACTTTCTCATTCTCCCCTCTCATCCTCTTTAATTTCTATTTTTTACCCTTCTTTTTTTCCATTTCAACTTTCATTTTTTTCTTCTTTTTTGCTTCCTCCTCCAAGGTTTTTTTCCCTCTCACGATTTTCCCTTCTTCTCCGTCATTTTTCTTCTTACACCGTTAATTTCTATTAACTTACGGGTTTGTCCCATTTTCTCTTTTTTCATTTTTTTTTCCTTTTCTTCTTTCACCTTTACTTTCTACTATTATGGGTTTTTGCCGTTGTTTTTCTCTTTTTTCCTTTTTTTTTCAACTTTCATTTCTGTTTTTACAAAGTATTTTTCCTATTTTTTCCTTCTTTTCCATCATTTTTCTTCTTACACCTTTAATTTCTATTAACTTACGGGTTTTTCACTTTCTCATTCTCCCCTCTCATTGGTTTTTTTCCCTCTCACGGATTTTCCCTTTTTCTCCGTCATTTTTCTTTTTACACTGTTAATTTTTATTAACTTACGGGTTTTTCACTTTCTCATTCTCCCTCTCTCGTTGGTTTTTTTCCCTCTCACGGATTTTCACCTTTACTTTCTACTTTAACGGGTTTTTCCCGTTGTTTTTCTCTTTTTTTTCAACTTTAGTTTCTGTTTTTACGAGTATTTTTTTGTTTTTCCCTTCTTTTTCGTCATTTTTCTTTTTACACTGTTAATTTCTATTAACTTAGGGTTTTTCACTTTCTCATTCTCCCCTCTCATTCTTTTTAATTTCTATTTTTTACCCTTCTTTTTTTCTTTTTCAGCTTTCATTTTTTTTCTTCTTTTTTCCTTCCTCCTCCAAGGTTTTTTTTCCCTTTCACGGATTTTCCCTTCTTCTCCGTTATTTTTCTTCTTACACCGTTAATTTCTATTAACTTACGAGTTTGTCCCATTTTCTCTTTTTTCATTTTTTTTTCCTTTTCTTTTTTCACCTTTACTTTCTACTTTTACGGGTTTTCCCGTTGTTTTTTTCTCTTTTTCCTTTTTTTTCAACTTTAATTTCCGTTTTTACGAGTATTTTTCCTGTTTTCCCGTCTTTTCCGTCATTTTTCTTCTTACACCATTAATTTCTATTAACTTACGGGTTTTTCACTTTCTCATTCTCCCCTCTCATTCTCTTTAATTCTTATTTTTTACCCTTCTTTTTTTTCTTTTTCAACTTTCATTTTTTTTCTTCTTTTTACTTTCATTTTTTTTCTTCTTTTTTCCTTCCTCCTCCAAGGTTTTTTTCCCTCTCACGGATTTTCCCTTCTTCTCCGTTATTTTTCTTCTTACAACGTGAATTTCTATTAACTTACGGGTTTGTCCCGTTTTCTCTTTTTTCATTTTTTTTTCATTTTCTTCTTTCACCTGTACTTTCTACTTTTACGGGTTTTTGTCATTGTTTTTCTCTCTTTTTGCTTTTTTTTTTCAACTTTCATTTCTGTCTTTACGAGTATTTTTTCTGTTTTCCCTTCTTTTCCATCATTTTTCTTCTTACACCGTTAATTTCTATTAACTTGCGGGTTTTTCACTTTCTCATTCTCCCCTCTCATCCTCTTTAATTTCTATTTTTTACCCTTCTTTTTTATCTTTTTCAACTTTCATTTTTTTTCTTCTTTTTTGCTTCCTCCTCCAAGGCTTTTTCCCCTCTCACGATTTTCCATTCTTCTCCATCATTTTTCTTCTTACACCGTTAATTTCTATTAATTTACGGGTTTCTCCCATTTTCTCTTTTTTTCATTTTTTTTTGCTTTTCTTCTTTCACCATTACTTTCTACTTTTACGGGTTTTTCCCGTTGTTTTTCTCTTTTTTGCTTTTTTTTTCAACTTTCATATCTGTTCTTACAAAGTATTTTTCCTATTTTCCCTTCCTTTCCATCATTTTTCTTCTTACACCGTTAATTTCTATTAACTTACCGGCTTTTCACTTTCTCATTCTCCCCTCTCATTGGTTTTTTTCCCTCTCACTGATTTTCTCTTTTTCTCCGTCATTTTTCTTTTTACACTGTTAATTTTTATTAACTTACGGATTTTTTACTTTCTCATTCTCCCTCTCTCGTTGGTTTTTTTTCCCTCTCACGGATTTTCACCTTTACTTTCTACTTTTACGGGTTTTTCCCGTTGTTTTTCTCTCTTTTTCTTTTTTTTTTTCAATTTTAATTTCTGTTTTTACGAGTATTTTTCCTATTTTCCCTTCTTTTCCGTCATTTTTCTTCTTACACCGTTAATTTATATCAACTTACGGGTTTTTCACTTTCTCATTCTCCTCTCTCATTCTCTTTAATTTCTTTTTTTTACCTTTCGTTTTTTTTCTTTTTCAACTTTCATTTTTTTTCTTCTTTTTACTTTCATTTTTTTTCTTTTTTTTTTCTTCTTTTTTCCTTCCTCCTCCAAGGTTATTTTCCCTCTCACGGATTTTCCCTTCTTCTCCGTTATTTTTCTTCTTACAACGTGAATTTCTATTAACTTACGGGTTTGTCATGTTTTCTCTTTTTCATTTTTTTTCCTTTTCTTCTTTCACCTATTCTTTCTACTTTTACGGGTTTTTCTCATTTTTTTTCTCTCTTTTTGCTTTTTTTTTCAACTTTCATTTCTGTCTTTACGAGTATTTTTCCTGTTTTTCCTTCTTTTCCATCATTTTTCTTCTTACACCGTTAATTTCTATTAACTTACGGGTTTTTCACTTTCTCATTCTTCCCACTCATCCTCTTTAATTTCTACTTTTTACCCTTCTTTTTTTTCTTTTTTTTCTTTTTCAACTTTGATTTTTTTTCTTCTTTTTTGCTTCCTCCTCCAAGGTTTTTTTCCCTCTCACGATTTTCTCTTCTTCTCCGTCATTTTTCTTCTTACACCATTAACTTCTATTAACTTACGGGTTTGTCCCATTTTCTCTTTTTTTTATTTTTTTTGCTTTTCTTCTTTCACCTTTACTTTTTACTTTTACGGGTTTTTCCCGTTGTTTTTCTCTTTTTTCCTTTTTTTTTTCAACTTTCATTTCTGTTCTTACAAAGTATTTTTCCTCTTTTCCCTTCTTTTCCATCATTTTTCTTCTTAAACCGTTAATTTCTATTAACTTACAGGTTTTTCACTTTCTCATTCTCCCCTCTTATTGGTTTTTTTCCCTCTCAGGGATTTTCCCTTTTTCTCCGTCATTTTTCTTTTTACACTGTTAATTTTTATTAACTTACGGGTTTTTCACTTTCTCATTCTCCCTCTCTCGTTGGTTTTTTTCCCTCTCACGGATTTTCACCTTTACTTTCTACTTTTACGGGTTTTTCCCGTTGTTTTTCTCTCTTTTTCTTTTTTTTCAATTTTAATTTCTGTTTTTACGAGTATTTTTCCTGTTTTCCCTTCTTTTCCGTCATTTTTCTTCTTACACCGTTAATTTATATTAACTTACGGGTTTTTCACTTTCTCATTCTCTTTAATTTCTAGTTTTTTACCCTTCTTTTTTTTCTTTTTCAACTTTCATTTTTTTTCTTCTTTTTTCCTTCCTCCTCCAAGGTTTTTTTCCCTCTCATGGATTTTCCCTTCTTCTCCGTTATTTTTCTTTTTACACCGTTAATTTCTATGAACTTACGAGTTTGTCCAGTTTTCTCTTTTTTCATTATTTTTTCCTTTTCTTTTTTCACCTTTACTTTCTACTTTTACGGGTTTTTCCCATTGTTTTTCTCTCTTTTTCCTTTTATTTTCAACTTTAATTTCTGTTTTTACGAGTATTTTTCCTGTTTTCCCTTCTTTTCCGTCATTTTTCTTCTTACACCATTAATTTCTATTAACTTACGGGTTTTTCACTTTCTCATTCTCCCCTCTCATTCTCTTTAATTTCTATTTTTTACCCTTCTTTTTTTTCTTTTTCAACTTTCATTTTTTTTCTTCTTTTTACTTTCATTTTTTTCCTTCTTTTTTCCTTCCTCCTCCAAGGTTTTTTTCCCTCTCACGGATTTTCCCTTCTTCTCCGTTATTTTTCTTCTTACAACGTGAATTTCTATTAACTTACGGGTTTGTCCCGTTCTCTCTTTTTTCATTTTTTTTCCTTTTCTTCTTTCACCTGTACTTTCTACTTTTACGGGTTTTTCTCATTGTTTTTCTCTCTTTTTGCTTTTTTTTTTTCAACTTTCATTTCTGTCTTTACGAGTATTTTTCCTATTTTCCCTTCTTTTCTATCATTTTTATTCTTACACCGTTAATTTCTATTAACTTACGGATTTTTCACTTTCTCATCCTCTTTAATTTCTATTTTTTACCCTTCTTTTTTTTTTTTTTCAACTTTCATTTTTTTCTTCTTTTTTGCTTCCTCTTCCAAGGTTTTTTTTTCTCTCTCACGGATTTTCCCTTTTTTTCCGTCATTTTTCTTTTTACACTATTAATTTTTATTAACTTACGGGTTTTTCACTTTCTCATTCTCCTTCTCTAGTTCTTTTTAATTTCTATTTTTATCCTTCTTTTTTTTCTTCCTCCTCCAAGGTTTTTTTTCCTTCTCACGTATTTACCCCCTCTCTTTTACGGCCTGGTACTATCGAACCCATGGATGTGTTCAATTTTAAAGCAAACACAACCACTTTGATAGGGTTCGATGGTAACGAAACATCCAATTTAATTATATTTAAAGACTACTAAAAGTGAACCGACGGTTTCGGTTTAGTCCGTTTAATCCTAAAATCTCGTACATTTTTTGTTTCATGTGGACTTTGATTTACTTTCGGTTTATTAAGATCTGTGTGGGATACAATCACATGATTGCATATAGTTATTACGAAATACCCCTTTGTCAAATATTAAACTCTCTCAATGAAAATGACTGAGTCAAAATTCAATTCTCTCTCAGCACGACGTTCGTTGCCGCGCACTCGCTCCGGAGCTCTGCCGGAACCTCTATCCTCTCCGGCTACTTGCTCCAGATTTGTGCCGGAACCTAATTCAGCCCCAGGAATCGACAGCATTCCTCGAACATCGTTCTCCTTCAAGGCCATCACTCCCATTGTTGGAACCATAAAGTCAGTCTCTTTATCTGATTGGTGGCTTACAAAGAAAGCAAACGACAAGGGTTTATGCGTCACAAGGTTCGAATCAAAAGGTGGATCTGAAGTGAGGCTGTTCTCGTCAGGACTAGTCTCAATAAGACACGACAGTTCAACTCTCGAGACATGTGATGGGATTACAGTTTGTGTCAGTGGAGTCATTAACCGAACTCGCACTTTACAAAACAGGTTTTCTTCTGAGGTTTGCAACCGTTTTCTTTTAGGGTTTCCGTATCACTGGAAAGATTACAATGAAGAAGAAGGTCTCGTTGAGGAGAAGGAGAAGAAGGATTTTAGCGTTTGGTTTGATGATATTCCTGTGAATAGGTTGCAAGTTGTTCTCTTTACGTCATCTTCTTGCTTTAAAGGTGAGATCTTGGATGATGTTGTTGACAGTTTGAGAGAGTTAGTTTGTCCTAGGAGTGAGAAATCAGACAAGAAATGTGAGAAAGTGATAAGCTCGCAGTTTCATTAGCTTACATGAAGAAGAAGCAGAGGTCAGGTAGAAGGATGAGGAGAG
>OVBI01003593.1:0-11544 GCA_900406495.1 Sisymbrium altissimum | reverse complement strand
TTAATGAAATCGCTGATGTGGACCAATAAAATCGGGTTTTTTAAATCCTAGATGGACGCGTTCAATGGCTTATAGCTTCAACTTTTATATAGTATAGATTATTAATAGATTTAAATAATTAGGGGTTGTTTTGGACACTAAACAAAAGTTTGGGTTATTTTCCCGAAAAGATGTAACTTGTGGATGTGTGGAATTTATGTTTTCGAAGAAGTAATAATTTATATTTTGGCTCGAACCGACGTTACAGAGCAAAACCATAAATGAGGAAGAGTGGGAAGAAGCAGAGCAATCGGCGCATTAATGGTGCAAGACAAAACCCATTAATTGTTTTCTTTCTCAACTGCAATGTCCCATCTTCTTCTTCTCCTTCTTCCCTAAATTTAATGCTCTCTGTTTTCGTTCTCCGTGCTATACGCAAGCATTCAAAATTCATGTCGGTCCAAAAAAATTCAAAAAAACAAGAACACATTCATATTATTATCTATCTGAAAACAACACTTAACAAAGGTTTTACTTTGAGATTAACCCTTTAACCAAATTCACCTAACTAATCACTGGGTCTGATCCAAAATTTACGTTTGAATTCTTCTCTTGACCTCCCAGTACCGGCGTTTTTGTAACAAGATTAGGGTTAGGGTTTGGTTTAGACGGTGAAGCTGCGAAAACTGGAATCACTGATCTGATTTGAACTGCTGGAGCTAGCCTATTACAACCTCCGACGAAACTGAACCTGCTTTTGTCGGAAAATGGGGTTTGGTTACTGTATCTGTTGAGTTTGGAGTTATGATCAGCCATTGGCAAAGGAAGCGACTTTGTGATGGTCATCTCTTTCTCTGGCTTAGCTTCTTGTGTTGATGTGGCTTTGTATTGTTGTTGGAGATTGGTTCTTTGTGTTGGGGGAATCAGAGACATGAAACTGTTCTTGTGTTGGTTCTGTGTTGTTGGTGATGATGATGATGATGATGAAGATTCATTGGTCAATAGATTGATCCATCTCAACCTCTCAAACAACAGATCCTTGTTTGTATCTTGTTGACTTGTTGTTGTTCTTCTTCTCCATTGGTTTGTTGTCTCTCTTCTTCTTACTTCTTTGGGTTTAAATCTTGAAAGTACTCTTGCTACTACCTCTTGTTCCTTCTCTTCACCATTTTCCTTTTCTCCCATAGGATCCAAACTCGACACTGCACATCAACAAAGAAGAAGGATGGATTCAATTAGAAGAGTGATTAGTTTTTTGTGGGGTCTATGGAACTTATAAAGAGAGAGTTTTAAGCACTTTTCTTCAAAGAGGACCAAGCTGCAATGGCTGCGTTTTTCTCAGCTTGTTTCTTTGTCTTTGCTGATTCTCCAGTGAAACTCATCCCAGCAAGTTCCACGGTGCAAGAAAAAGCTGGGAAGTGACAAGATCCTGATCTTACACTTGTGTACATTGGTAGATCAAGACCAGCTCTATGTGCTGTCTCTTGTAGCAAGTTCTTGTAAATCCCTGTCTCATCCTTGAAAACAGATTGAAACGATATAAATAAAGATGTTACACTTTTTGCAGTTTTTGTACATGATCAGAACCCAGTTGAAAAGAGAGAACTTACAAGAATCTTTGCAGTTAAGGATTTTGAAGGGACTCTAGAGGAAAGGACATTAAGTGAAACTTCAGCAGCTGCATGCTCAGCTTGTCTGAGAGTGGAGCAGTAAGTCGGACTCTCAAATATCTCACCATTGAAGTTAACAGAAGCTTTGAATCTTGGAGCATGATCTGGTCCTTCTCTTATACAAGTATATGATGGTAAGTTGAAACAGCTTCTCTGTGCAAGCTCTTGCAGCTGATTTTTATACATGTTTTTGTTTCCTGTAAATTCAAAAACAACATAAAAGTCAACTGCAAAGACCACAAATCTTCTATTGGTAGGTCTTAAGAGAAGACAAAAAGGAAAAGACCTACCTGCTAGAATTTGGTATCTAAGGTTTGGCTGTTTAGTGTTGAAAGTATGACTATAAGAGAGGCTTTTTTTTTTGCAGAGGTTTTTTGAGCTCTTTGCTCACATGGTAAGGTTCTAAATAAAGAGGAGCTAGAGGAAGATAAAACAGTAATAGTGACATTTCAATTGATATATAGTTCGTCTTTTTATATAATTGATAACATGTGCATACAAATAACACTTATGAATGAACAATCCTATTATTGACTCTCTTTATTGTCTTTGTCTATTGGTGTTTGACTGGACAGTTACCTTCATTCTCAGTTAAAAAACAGTTACTTTCTATCAAAATAGTCAATAGATGTTCATGGAAATGATTTAGTCCATTAGTGTTAGGCTATAAATATTTCTTTGACCACTTTGTTTGATTCTGTTCGTGAATTTATAGGTCCTTGTCTGAAGAGAAGACTCATCTATAGCTTTGTTTTATCGAACATTTACAAATCTACAACTCAATATTTTTGGTTTTAATTGTTTGAGAGATTCAGATCCAGTTAGTAAATTAATTTAGAATTTAGAAGAAGAAGAAGTCTTAAGGGGTTATTCTGCATTTATTGCAGAGCCGTGCTTCAATGAACACTACAAATAAGACTGGTCTGGTCTTCTGGTCCACATGTCTGAAGTATTCAGTTTCAGCTTTTTAACTATTAACACACTTAAGTACAGTGCAAAAGTCGCCTGTATTCATTTTGTTTTCTCATCCTATGAAAGAGAAAGTACTGTTAAGATCATAGATTACAATAAAACACAATGATTTGAGATTTTACTGTCTGAACAACTAATAAAAACACTCATAACTTCTGAAAAATCAAACAAATTCACAATTGATTTCTCTGAACAACCCAAAATACATCAATAAATAAAGCTGAAAATCATACCAAACAGAAACTTTTTGAAAACATCTCTCAGTTTTTTTTTTCTTTCTTTTGGCATGTTTCTAAGTTCTTCTTGCTGCTAAGGCCATAACTTCTGGTGACATTTCCCAGCTTGAGTGCCTAGGGTGAATGTTTGGCCTACCACTTTGTTCATCATCATCCGTTGTGGTCCTAATGTCACCTAACTCATCGTCGTTGACATGAAACCGTCCATTGTTATCACCGTTTTTGTCATCACCTTGTTCAGCCATTGCCCAAACACCTTTCCTCCCCATTTCAATCTCATCGTTACCTATCCCCATGTTTGGACTCATAAACCCACCAACAGCTGATCTTGACGGCATTGGAGCTTCCCTCGGTACCATAGCTCTGAAGTTGTTTTTCGAAGGAGCTATTGCCGAACAAAAGATTTCTTTGAAGTTATCAACCACTCCTTTGTTATGTGGGTTGCTACGCCGGTCATAACTGTATCTGAAGTTCTCATATGTCGTCTACAGAAACAAAAGAAGCTCAAAACGTGCAATAGTGAATGACAGAAGTTTTCTTTTTTTCAGACAGAGGCAGAGGATTAAGTACCTGATTTGTGCTTATGAGATAGAGATGGAAACCTGTTAAGCCCCCAACGAACCACATGCATATGAATGTGTAGATTATCAGAGCAATGGAGGCTGGAGTTTTGAGCATTGCTTTCCAAATGGTTATATCTTCGGATTCTTTGATCTTCCTTATATAGACACAGCAAAAGGCCAACACATATACACAGAGAAGAGTCGTGGAGAAGACAAACATGAAGAAGAACCGATAATTCCTCTGCAACAATCCCCAAGTAACATGACATGAATCATAGACTGATGGTAGAGTCCGAAGTACATGAAAAAATGAAAACTAGGAGAAACTTACTTGGGCAATACATTGACCAACCCAGGGACAGTGATGGTCAAACCTTTCTACACAGTTGTTACAGATAGAGCAATGTGAGCAGCGAGGTGGTCTATAGAGCATGCAAGTATCACAATACTTGACCTTAAATACGTTCCCATTAACTACTACTTCCTTCACGCGAGGCAATCTTGGAGTTTGGCTTGTCCCCGAGTTCGTGTTTCCATCAAGAACTTCTGGCTCTGGAGGATGAGAGTTTCTTGGGATAATCCCTGGATCTCTTCCGGATGTAAGCATCAGAAGAATCAAATCCTGAGGGAAGCATAAAATTGTCACAAATGAGTGAATCCACAGAAAATTTGCAAGGCAAAAAGGAAACAGTGACACTCACATAAATGGTGAAGACAACAGCAACAGAGACTATTGACAGTCCCCAACTATCAGAGAAGTCCTCAATTAGCTTGCTAGCGACGAAGATGCAGAAGATTATAACAGGGACCACAATAAGACTTATGGTCAAACCAAGTGATCTTACGTCTGGCCCAAATATAAACCTTCCTTTAAGACAAAATATCTGCAGAAATGAAACAAAACAAAAGAGTATTATTGAGAAAAAAAACATTAACAAGAGTTCAATAGAGTGCTTTGTCGAATAACTCCAAACTGCTTCATTCCATCACCTCACTACTCAACAAGATTCCATCTTTGTGTCAAATGAACACAAGAACCCAACAGTACCAACTACATAGCCTTTGTAAGAACAAGCAATCCTATAAAAGCTTCTTGATTTTTGCCAACTAAGCTTCGGATTGTGAACAACTACCCTTAAAGCGACACTTCTAACACAAACCCAAGTTCCAATTTTTGAGCTAGACAAGACTGCAACAGACTAATCTGAGCACAATGACTGAGAAACCAGCTCAACAGAATCAATAAAAACCAAAGCTTTCATGTAAAACTCACATTGCTTCCTTTCCATGTTTGGTAAACCCGTGAATCGCAGTTGGATCCCAAATCGGATCTTTGAGGAGGCGTCACTACATACATCTCTATCTCTCTATCTCTCTCTCTCTCTCTACCTCTTGTTTCCTTCAAGATTAAGCAAAGGGAGGAAACACTAAAACGAAAGATAACGAAATTAACAAAAAGAAGAAGAAAGATTTAGTCTTTTGTTGAAGAGAGATTCTTTAGTTTCCGGGAAGTCTCCGACATGAAATGAGTAGTCAGAGGGAAAGAGAAAAGGAAGAGAGGGTTCTTCTTCTTCTTCTTCTTCTTCCTTCTCTCACTTTACTCTTTGTTCTTCTCTCTCTCACTATTCAATAAATAATTATTTTAAAATTCGACTGTTAGCTACTGTCAGACTGTCACCGTCGTTTTAAGAGGTTCAGCTAACACTTTTTTATAAGCCGAAAGCGAAGAACGAAATTAGCTTACGTGGCATTTTATTAGTGGTCTGTTTCACAACTTGGCTACTCGACCTTTTTCATTTGTACAAAGGAAATTAGATAACGGAAAAGAAATTTAAACTTTTTTTTTTTGTTTTTTAAAGCGATTGGAAAGCAGTTCAGCTATAACACTTGTGTGTCCAAACTGTGGCTTTCTTGATAGAATTAAGTTCTTGACACATAATATTCATATTTATATTAACACTTGTATGAAACCTTTAACACAAATGGTTCTTTTGACACTCTATATTGATTGTTGGAATCACATTGGATGTAGGTTAAAGACTTCTCTTCACACTCTCTCTCACAAATTTAGCATGGGTGGAATATCTATGCCAAGTTTGAAACCGCAAAATGAAGATGTCTTGAGCAGAAGCATGTGTAGTCGAAGCATCATATGAAGATGTAGGCGGATGGCTCAATATTTCACCAGGGAGAACAAACATTAGGGTGTGATCTATTCAAGCCTATACATGGAGAGTGTCGCATGGTGTCCTCAAAGGTATATATCTTTGATACTTAGAAACCTTAAAAGATTACGCCAAAATGTAAATGTCTTAATTATAGTTTTTTTTGGGTGACCGTCTTAATTATAGTTAATATTTAAAATACGACGATGCTTGTTAAGATCTGAACTCCATTTTCCTTTATTGGATTGTACGAACGCCAGTTACAACAATGCAACCTATAAACTGTATGTTACCAAAAAAACCTATAAACTGTACATGCAGCCGAAGCTTCCCTTCTTTGCTCACAATCTCCAACTAAGTATGAACTCATATAATCTGTCCCATGATTACATGGCGTCAGACTCGAATCGTCTTGTTTACAATATTCTTTTTTTTTTTTGAAAAAATGTTAAATTAATTCAAGAAAAAATATCCTTTTTACAACTCATGTGACTTCATATCGAGCATAATCATAAGAAACACTAAAAAAAACGTCTACACTCTTATTTTTTGCCAAATATGTGAACGTGTCCACTCTTCATTGTCGATAGAAACTCCCAACTTTCGGGATGAAACATCTCCACTTTTTTTTTTGGTTCTGCCAGGTCATTGACTGCGCCACTACTATCCTTCCTTTTTCTGAAATAGACATAATCGCAAGCTCCTTTGTTCCTATCACTGTTCACAAGTCAAAAGAATCGAGATAGTGTCGCCATAATTGCTGCAATGTAGCTGAAACCCTAAATTTTATTAATAACAACCGAAGCCAAATCATTTTCATTGATTGATTTAAAAGTCAGAAGATTCTTGCTGACTCTATTGATGACAACAACAATATCATTTTTAAGCAATAATTATATTAAAAGTGAATATATAAAACTGAGGTAGAGAGATGACGCTCCTTTTGGTTGATTATTTAAGGCAAGGGCATGAATAAATAAAGAAGGGACTTGGAAAACGCATTGACATGAAAAAGACGGCAATGAACAATTGTGGCGACATTATGAATTTGGAAAAACCTGAAAGAAGAGCGGAAGGATTAAACAAGTATAACAATGTTTCAAAATTTTGACAATAAATAGATCACCACACCTATGGATTTGTATCATCACAATTGAGTTTATTGAAAAGAAAAACAACTTTGAGCAAAAGCAAAGGAAAAAAAAGAAACCAAATGGCAAAGAACTTCAACTCCGTCAGCTTCACCGTTCTTTTGATTGTCCTCGTGATGGCTTCAACCGGTAATTAATATAACCAGGTGCTCTATCATATTATATCCTGAAAGTCTCTTATCTTGTGCTGATGATCTTGATGAATATGTGAATAAAATCTAGGATTCCTCAAGAGCGAGGCTGATGTATGTGCTCCTGCGTGCACTACATCCCCACCTAAATTCTATGGGGAGTGCGGGCCGGCACCGTTCACAGGTACAAATGCCGATTGTGTTGCATGCTGCAAAACCAAATATGGTTGTCCACCAGTCTGTTGGGCGGTTGTTGAGGGAACCGACAAACATTGCCATTGTTACTCAAACTAATGAGGCTTGAAATAACTTCATACAAGTACCAAGTGTAACCTTTGTTTCGATTCGGTATGAGGACATGACAAGTGTATGTTTATGTTCAACTTCTTTTGCTTCCAAATAAAACTTCAAAGGCAAAGCTTATCACTGCTTGCCCCCCTCCCCCCAAGTGTAATCTCATGTTGTCTGCTCATTCTGGATATATATAACAAACTTTTTTTGTGTTTCTGTTCCTCATTTAGTCCTCACCTAAATTCGATTTTCATTCAACTGATACCCTCTATAAGGTAATAATCAAACTCAATAATAGACTAACAAGTTGATCAGAAACAAATTAATTCTATGAGAAACAAATCAATGCAATCAGAAAATATTGATTTTGTAGTTGCATATTCTCATCTTCGTCTAATATTATATGGAAGTTTGTGTTTGATTTTTCATTAAATCATTTTTCCTTTTACGTATTTGTAAGCATTCATTTTGATCTGAAATAATATAAAAAGACATAAAATGAAGAAGATATTAACTACTTTTTATACGCTCATCTCTAAATAATTCTTAAATGCTGAAAATTTTAAAATTTATTTATATGTGAGATTTATAATTTCATATTTATAATATTCATGAAAATTAAAATCTAAAAATAAAAATAATAAGAAAACAAGTCAGTCCATTTGTAAAACTGAGAAAAAATAAGATAAATCCCAATTAAAAACTATTCACCTACAAAAAAAGACTCTAACCTAGTAATACTTATTGATTTATTTTAATTTTATTTTTTCATTTATTTTTTTGTTTTGCAATTAAATTTGGTAATATGTTTCTCAAAATATACATTTTTAAATACCTAATAAAAAGTATTAAAATTATATGTGCTGTTATATTAATGTACATATACATATATTTTATACTCTTTGTTTATGATTAAAGTTTTTTTACTTTTAATATCTTTTTATATTTTAATATATTATTTATTGTTAAACAGATTAGGCGGAAATGTAACTTCTTATAGTTAATACTCCAAACAAGAAGATCCTTAATATCTGAACTCAAATTTCCTTTATTGGATTGTACGAACACCAGTCACAACATGCAACCCTGACTCCAACTAAGTACGAACTGAGATCGTTCGTCCCATGATCTCATAGCGAACCTCGTGAGACTCGAATCGTTTTCCTTACAACATTCAACAAGCATAATCATAAGAAACACTAAAACAAACGTCTCCACTCTTTTCATTGTTGATAGAAACTCCCAACGACAAACTTTCCCGATGAAACGGAAACTTATCTTTTTGGTTATGCCAGCTCATAGACTGCGCCACTACCGTCCTTTGTTCCTATCACTGTTTAAAAGTCAAAAGAGTAGACATAGTGTCGCCATAATTGCTGCAATGCAGCTGAAACCCTAAATTTAATTAATAACTAACGGAGCCAAATCATTTTCATTAATTGATTTAAGAGTCAGAAGATTCGTGCTGACTCTATCGATGACAACAACAATATCATTTTTAAGCAATAGTTATATTAAAAGTGAATATATAAAAGTGAGGTAGAGAGATGAGGCTCCTTTTGGTTGATTATTTAAGTCAAGGGGATGAATAAAAAAGAAGGGACTTGGAAACCACATTGACATGAAAAAGACGGCAATGAACAATTGTGGCGACATTATGAATTTGGGAAAACTTGAAAGAAGAGAGGAAGGATTAAGCAAGTATAACAAAGTTTCAAGATTTTGACTATATATCGATCACCACACCTATGGATTTGTATCATCACATTTGAGTTTATTGAAAAGAAAAACAAGTTTGAGCAAAAGCAAAAAAAAAAAAGAAACAAAATGGCAAAGAACTTCAACTCCGTCAGCTTCACCGTTCTTTTGATTGTCCTCGTGATGGCTTCAACCGGTAATTAATATTGCCATCCCCACCTAAATTCTATGGGGAGTGCGGGCTGGCGCCGTTCACAGGTACAAATGCTGATTGTGTTGCATGTTGCAAAGCCAAATATGGTTGTCCTCCAGTCTGTTGGGCGGTTGTTGAGGGAACCGACAAACATTGCCATTGCTACTCAAACTAAGATGGTTTGATATAACCTCACAAAAGTATCAAGTGTAACCTTTGGTTGCACTGGTATGAGGACAAGAAATGTGTATGTTTATTTTCTTTGCTTCCAAATAAAACATCAAAGGCAAAGCTTATCACTGCTTGCCCCCAACTGTAATCTCATGTTGTGTGCACTTTTGTTTCATTCTGGATATATATAACAAACTTCTTCGGTGTTTCTATTCGTCATTTCATTCCCACCTAAATTCAAATTTCGGCCCATTAACAGTTTGATCAGAAACAAATCAATGCAATCAGACTTAAATATGCGTCTTAGTTGATTTTGTAGTCGTATAGCAGGTTCGGCATATTCTCTTTTTTGTATCTATTACTTGGAAGCTTTGTGTTAGGTTTTTCACTAAACTGTTTTTAGTTTCACTTACTTTTCAGTATTCATTTTGTTTTGAAATAAAATTTTAATACAAATGAAAAAGAATATATAAAAAAGTATTTGTAATAAATGCATCTCTAATTAACTTCAATTTTATCGTGAAATTTATAATTTGATATCTTATAAAAATATTGAAAAAATGAAAAATAAAACCAAACCATTCGAAAAACTAAAGAAGATAGGATAACTATGATCATTGATTAGATATCATTTTTCCATAGAAAAACTAAGTATGGTAGTAGTTATTTATTTATTTTTATTTTATTTTTTCTTCTTTTTTTATTAGAAATTAATTTTTTCATATATTTTTAAATGTATATATAGTTTTAAGTTTCTATTTAAATTATGTGTATTGTAATTTATATACAATTCTAACACTAGATATCTATTTCATATTTTTAATATGTTTTTATATTAAGTATTTGTAATTCTACCTTTTTATGTTAACATAATATCATAAATTGTATTAAAAATTTGTAATTTCTTTTTATGTCAAAATTTAGTTGGTTGAAATTTGTTTACATGCCCTAAACTTGACTATGTGTCAGAATCAATTATCTCTCATTTTTATTTTGATAAAAAGTTTTGGCTATAATATAAACATCTTTAAGAAAGATTGTGTATCATATGCATATGAAACCTCATTTTGCATCGTTTTTGGAAAGGTTCGTGTGGTTTTTAATTTTAAACATTTATTCTGCATAAAAATTTGATTACATAGGTTCACCGAAGTCATACTGTTTTCGAAAAGCAGATTACACCAAAATGTAAAGTTCTTATAGTTAATATACTCGCATATCTAGAAGTTCGGCAATACGAAGATGCTTGTTCAGATCTGAACTCAATTTCCTTATTTGAACTCAATTTCCTTATTTGGATTGTATGAACACCAATTACAACATGCAACCTAAATTGTGCATGCAGCCAAAGCTTCTCTTCCCTGCTCATAATTGCCAACTAAATACGAACTCATATCGTTCGATCGTCCCATATCCCATAGCTATCATCGTCGGACTCGAATGGTCTTGTTTACAATATTCATCAAGCATAATCATGAGGAACACCAAAACAATTGTCTCCACTCTTAACAGTAAGAGTTGATAGAAACTCCCAAAGACAACCCTTCCGGACGAAACAGACGCTTTCTTCGTTCTGCCAGCTCATTCTCTGGCCACTACGTACCATCCTTCCTTCTTTTGAAATACACATAACCGCGATTCCTATTACTGTTCAAAAGTCAAATTAAAGAACCGAGATAGTGTCGCCATGATTACTGTAATGCAGCTGAAAACCTAAATTTTATTAATTACTAATGAAGTCAAATCGTTTTCATCATTAGATTAAAAAACTCACAAGATTCGTGCTGACTCTATCGATGACAACAAGAATATCAATTTTAAGCAATAGTTATTTCCAACCGAAGAAAAAATAAATATTAAAAAATGAGTTAGAGAAATGACTTTCGTTTACGTTAATGATTTAAGGCAATTTCATGAATAAAAAAAGAAGGGACTTGGAAAACACATTGACATGAAAAAGACGGCAATGAACAATTGTGGCGACATTATGAATTTGGGAAAACCTGAGAGAAGAGAGGAAGGATTAAGCAAGTATAACAAAGTTTCAAGATTTTGACTATAAATAGATCACCACACCTATGGATTTGTATCAGCACATTTGAGTTTATTGAAAAGAAAAACAAGTTTGAGCAAAAGAAAAAAAAAAAAAGAAACAAAATGGCAAAGAACTTCAACTCCGTCAGCTTCACCGTTCTTTTGATTGTCCTCGTGATGGCTTCAACCGGTAATTAATATAGCCAAGTTCTCTATCATATTATATCCTGCAAATTCCATATCTTGTGCTGATGAATATGTGAATAAAATCTAGGATTCCTCAAGAGTGA
>OVBI01003592.1:176-11546 GCA_900406495.1 Sisymbrium altissimum | reverse complement strand
GGGGGGGGGGGGGGGGGGGGGGGGGTAAATGAATGACCTTATCATCAATTCCCAAAGGAATATCTTGAAGCTTCTTCCGTAGTTTATCCGACATGATTGCTAAGAACAGAGGAAAGAAGATTTTAAAACTCTGATCAACATATCGTGACTGGAGGCAGGATATATATAAAACTTCAGGAGTAATGTTGGGGTCGAAACCCATACTTTCGGAATTAACGGCTAAAGATATTGCAATAGTTTAATTAAAAATATTGTTATCGATAACTTTGTAAAAAGTATACGAAAACTATTTTTTGTACGGTTTTCTCCAGTAAAATCGATAAAGTCGCAAGTCCTCGAACTCCTGTGTTGATCGAGCCAATGGACTGGGAAGCAGATAGAAAGATTGGCCAAGCCAATCATCCAGCACGACTCGAGCTGATTGGCTCGGCCGTTTCTTCCCTCAAATTGGCTGAGCTGGATGGTCGTCCCGTGCTGCCACTGACCGGCTCGGATGTTTGCTCCATCAAGACACGCTGAGCTGAATGTGTCCCTCGGCCATCCAGCATCCCGCCTACCTCCTCTGTCGAGTCGGACGTATGACTCAGCTATCCTGCGTCCCATTTGCTCCATCAAGACACGCCGAGCCGGGTGTGCCTCATGGCCGTCCCGCATCCCGCGTAGCTCCTCTGCTGAGCCGGACGTACGGCTCGGCCGTCCCACATCCCGCCTTGCTCCATTAAGACACGCCGAACCAGACGTGTCTCTCGGCCGTCCCGTGCCCTACCTTGCTCCTCTGCTGAGCCGGACGTAAGGCTAGCTATCCCACGCCGTACCAAGATGTCGAGCCGAACGGGAGCGAGGGAAGAATGAAGATCAGCTCAGCAGAAAATCTCTCTCCCTCGAGGCCGAGCCGGACGAGGTCCATTGATGAATGCATCGAGCTTAACAGCCGCGCCGAACGCATTTGGTGCACAATCACCAAGCATCCCAGTCAGCTCGGCCCATTTTCCTTCCTAAAATGAGGCCGAGCCGGACATGATCGTGCATGCTTTGTTCTTCATCTTCAGTATCGTTTCGAGAACTTATTGATGTTTTCGTAAACTTTTTGACATGTTACGAAAATATCGTAACGTCTTTATCTATCGAGAACGATAAAGCATTCACTTAAAATAAGCCGAAGAAAACTGAAAGATGAAGGATCAAGTTGGACCGAGCGAACAAGGAGATTATTGCGGCCGCCGACTTATTAAAGATTCTCGAAGGTTCTCAAAGATTAAGCGAAAGTTGATGGAAAAGAAGAGAAGACTAATTCCCACATCGGGAATTCGACTAGATATAACTCAAGTTTGTCTAGTATAAATATATTCGATCTTTATCTTTGTAATTCTAGTCTCATCTGATGATATCTAGCAATAAAGTAATAAAACTCTCTTTTGGACTTTTTATTTCTTTTTTCTCCTTTGCCCTAATTTTATTTTTCGACCTTTACTTATTTATTTTGCTTTCTTCCCAAGATTATCGTTTCTTTACATACCATCTTTCCTAAAAATATGTTAAGATGAATTTCGGTTCCTACAAGTAACCGTAAAGGAATCACAAATGATTAGTCTGTTACTCCTTCCTGAAATAACCACCGGAAACCGGCAGAAAATGCTCCCCTGAGAGAGACGAAGAGCGGTGAGAGAGGAACGACATAATAACTCAAAAAAATCTCTTATTCGTTTTGCTTATTTTCATCAAAAATCCTTTTCGCTCAAGCAATTGTATCAGTTTTAATTTTCTTTCTTTTTGCTTAACTATCCTTTTTTTTAGTAAGATTGATGTACAAAAGAAAAGTTAAAAACAAAAGCTTCATTATACGTTTACAACATTCATATACAACATTGATACCACAAGTAATAAGTCATTACATAACATTTTCATAGGAAGTAGGAATCATAAATCAAACATGATCATTCATCAGTTTTTGCGTTTTTGAACACTGGTACTAGGAAGTTGATACCATAAGGAAGTTTTCTCTGCTATTTGAATCTACAAAATGTGTTGGAGAAGATGAACAGGTACTCCCTGAAACCAACAAAATCAAAAATCTATCACATATACGACCATTAATAAATCTATCGTTATTTTAGAATAAATTTATCATCATGTAACAAATATATATGTCATCACTTCAAATTTATTTATGACACAATACAACCACCATTAAACATATCATCACATCAGAATAAATCTATTTTGTATTTTCATTTTTTTAGTTCTATAGTTTTCAATTTGTAATATTTTTCTCCAGCCACTACCGACTATTATTATCATATAATCCATTATTTTTTGTGTTTTTGAACATGGGTACTAGGTAATTTAAACCGTAAAAAAACTTCATCCACTATTGGAATCTACAAAATCTATCGGAAAAGATGAATATCGTTTCAGAATAAATCTATTATCACATAACAAATAAATGTATAATGATTTTCAAATTTATCTACGATACAATATAAACATTATTAAGTTTATCGTCATCTGACAATAAATTAACCATCACTTTCAATTAAAATTTCCTAACGAATAAATTAAGATCTACAAACCCATCGGACAATATGAACAGTTACAGCCATCATTACTGTTAACAAACTAACCAAGCTTTTCACCACCGTAAGAACCTGCAAAACGTGCATCAGAGATGAACCATTACTTCCTCACAGAGAAGACCTGTCAATGTTACTGGTCTTCTCTGTGAGGAGAAGAAGCGGTGCAATGCATGCATCCATCCCATCTCTCTCCAACCCTTCTCTGGCTGCATGGACTGGGATTTTAATATGCATGAGGATTGTGCTAAATGTCCTAGAAGGAAATGGCATGTGTTACACAATGAAAGGCTTACTTTAGTTACCACTGACTAGGGAGGGCAATTACTTTCACTGTATTGTCCGATGGTTTCATATACCAGCATGATGACAAGAAATTAGATATCCGGTGTGGTTCAATATCTGAACCATTTTTCCATCCTAGTCATCCTCATCATCCATTATATTACATTTTACCAAATGAAGATGATATCTACAGTGGTTGCAACATGCGGGCATCTCCTGTGCTAAGATCCATTAAAGATGGTTGATATGTCTTGGATTTTGAATATGCTACTTTACCACAAGTCGTAAAATATAGAGTTGACGATCATCCTCTCTCATTAATCACTATGCTATGGCTAAAAGGCAAGTGGTAAATACTGGTGTGACATGTGAGAAAGAAGTCACTCCAAATGCATGGTTCTACATGTGTAAAGATCACCGGGCTAGTATGCATCCGAACTGTGTACTTGGAGACTTTACAGGACTCATGCCAACAAGCATAGTAAGTTTCAAAGTACCATATGAGGTGGTTCTCAATAAGAGTATATCTTGAAGATGCTTGGAGACTCAGATAAATACATTTGCTCGGTTGGATGCATAGCTCGTTGTTATCATTGAAAGTAAATTTAGCTTAGATATCTAACGAAGTATGTGAAGCCAAGATACCCGTTTAGAAGGCGTGTTTGTATGATTTCCATGTATAAAATCACTTCCACCATGTAGCAATTTCCATCTTTATTATCTAAGGATATTGTAACATGAGTTCCATTTTCAACAACAGAAAAGGAAAAACAAAAACTGATTTTTTTAATTAGATCCCACCATGTATCTCTCAATGTTTTAGTCTTACGAGCTCAGTGAAAAACTAAAACAAATCTATCTAAGCATCATTGGGATTGTCGAAGTTGTCAATGTATAAAATCACTTCCACCATGTAACGATTTCCATCTAAAGATATTATAACATAAGTTCCATTTTCAACAACAGAAAAATCACTTCCACCATGTATTGATTTCCATCTTTATTATCTAATGATATTGTAACATGAGTTCCATTTTCAACAACAGAAAAAAAAAAGAAAAAAAAACTGATTTTTTTAATTAGATCCCACCATGTGTCTTTCAATGTTTTAGTCTTACAAGTTCAGTGAAAAACTAAAACAAATCTATCTAAGCATCATTGGGATTGTCGAAGTTGTCAATTTTCAGTGGAGTGATGTCATCTGCAACTTTGAACCCTCCGATGACGCGGGCAAAGAACACCATCTGTTGCTCCAGTGTATATTTGATATTCTCCGCCTGTCAATACCAAGTTATAAATACATAAATATGCATTGCTAATTTAGGATCCTTAAGACTTTGTTATTGTTAATGCAAGTGATCATCAAGCTCTCACCTTGCGGAAACCGTGTTGTTCTCCTTCGTACTCGACAAGAGCAACAGGCAGACCTTTTTCCTTTAATGCTTGATAGATTTTACGAGATTGATCTGGAGTTACAACCTGCAACATATTCAGCATTAATACAGATCGTATCCAAGAGACAATTCAGGATTCAAGTGGTTTGTGTTTAGCAAAATGTAGAACAAAATCTTCATACGAGTGATTCATTAAATGCCAACTGAAAATGGGGAAGAGGCGTAAAAGTTGGAAAGGAGAAAACAAGAGTGGCAAATTTAAGAACCTTGTCTTCCAATCCTTGGAAAAGGATGATGGGGCAAGAGAACCTATCGACGAAGTTGATTGGTGATCTCTCATAGAAATCCTTATCATCTCCTGTAATTACGCACTAGAGAATTATGGCAGCCAATCCAAAAGAAATAAAGCAAAGATAAATGTTTCGCTTCAATGAGTTTGACTCACCAACAAGATTGTCAATATAGCGGGATTCAAACTTGTGACCTTCTTCCTTCAACATTTTTAAGTCAGCCACCTACATTAAGAAAAAGCCAAAGTTATATGAATTATCAGTTGTTTTATAAGGTCTTCATGCATCATGTATCTGAATAGATAATTTAGTTTTAAGTGTGAAAATCCTGTCACAGTATGTAAATTCTGTACTAACCCCGTATAAGGACGCTCCAGCCTTGAATACATCTCTGAAGGCCAATGATGCAAGAGTTGTGTAACCTCCTGCAGAACCTCCAGATATACACAGCCGCTTAACATCTGCCTTTCCAGAAGACACCTGCGCAAAACCAAAAATATTTTAAAATTGCTAAATTTGTTTCGCATAAAATAATCAAAGACAAAAACATACCAAGTGTTTAGCACAGCCACAACAGTCTTCCACGTCAACAATCCCCCACTTCCGTAACAACCGCTCCCGATACTCTCGACCATAACCTTCAAAATAATGTTACATTTTTGTCACAATAAGCCCACGTTTGTGTGCCGGTATGCTGAGAATGAGACACTGAAAACAGGATGTCTCAAGACGGAAGTACTTTAACAAAAATAACTATGATGATTAAAGGGATTTAACTTTACAAGTGTAAAGAATAAAATTGGTACAAACAATGTGGTAGAAACAACTTGTAACCATAAGAACAAACCTGTGCTTCCACCATAATTGACATCAACAAATGCCCACCCACGACTTGTCCAGTACTGGATATTCAGGTTTAAGGATCCACGTGATTCAGCAGTAGGTCCTCCTGCAGATCAAGATCGTTGAAAAAAATTATAGATGAGGCATGTGTAGCTGATTGCAATATTTATGTTGTGGCTAAAAAGCACATACATGAGACGGAGACATGATCTTACGATGAACAAGTTTGAAATTGAGGAAGCATTTCGGTTAAGTTAAAAAGAAATGGGAAGTGGTAATATCTGCGTACCATGACTCTTCACTAGCAACGGAGGTTTCTCTTCCATGCTAGCATTGTGGAGCGGATTGGTTGGAGGATAATAGTAAGCATAAGCGTTTTGACCAGCAACCTCTGTTGGAAATTCAATCAACTCTGGCACACTGAAGAAAGACTTGTACTTCAAAACATCCGGGGAAGAAGACCAAACAATCTCAGAACTGAGTGCTTTCATCTTATGCTGATCCAGTGTTACCTGTTAACAGAAGAAACTATGAATATACTGCTATCATCAGACACAACTTACTCTCGATTTAAACCTAAAAAATGGGAATCATTTTCACCTTGGCAACTGATGGTGGAAGAACAGCTGATGCTCCCTCAACATAAAGGCATTGATTTCCCAATGTCTGAAAATGGAAGTCCAAGTATTCGTTACTTCTGGATTCAATTTGGAATCAAGGCACAAACTTGAAAAAAAAACCAAAGAGAAAGCTATATTACAATGCTATCATAATCAGTTAAAGGAATGTCAAGCAGAGAACATGAACCCTTCGAATCATCCACAATGCCAAGATATGACTTCCCTTTCTGCCTGCATTCAGGAACAATCAATTGTTATCAAACAGAAACACAATTTTTCCACTGCAAATATAAATGGAATATCAGACAGAGAGGTTGAAAGTATTTAAATTTTGGGTTTGCTCCGTTTTACCTGTAGCTACAAGCAATTATGTTCTTCTCTTCAGAGCACTCGATTATTTCATAGGAGTTTGTACCAAAAACCCATAGTGGTTTTGCAAACTCACCATCGAGAGGATATACAGAAACAACCTCATTGGTACTTTCAATCTGTGACAAAAAGAGAAACCGGAAATACAAATATAAGGAGCACGGTACAAATTTCTTCGTGAAGAGAGTAAGTTTACTTTAAGAGAAGTTTCAAGTGCCAATATCAGTGGCACATAGCAATATATATGACTAACAAAACAAACATTAGATCCACCACTTGGGATATAGTAGGCTGAAAACAAAACTCTCTTAAACAGGATGTCTAAATGTAGTAATATATAACGGCCTTTCCTTCAAGTTACCCATAGGTTTGCTTCTTAATTCTTGAAATATGAGAGCACAAAATTTTCCTCCACACGCAAATGCAGAGTAGATAACTAAATGTAACAATAACTGGCAAATGGTAGAGTTTGTTACCCATTTATGAATATTCCAAAATCCGTTCTTTCTGTCAGTTACGAAAAAGAGTTCCCCTGCATAGTTAAGTCAGAGAGTCTCAGGTCAGTGGAATTATTAGACATACCAAAGATTGACAGAGTTAACTACGATATGCCAAGTATAACTCATGTACCAATTTCAAGGCTCTAAAAAATCATATAATAGTTTGGAGAACAATCATGATGACATCCATTGAAAGACTCTAGTTTCAGATAAAAATTCCATGGACTGGTCTAGTCTAAAACAGCTACAAAGTTAGAAACAAATGAAAACTCAAAAATCCAAGGGCCATGTCTATAGTTGCAGAGCAAATCTTTTCCTAGAGTCTTTCACAGTCATTGTAATTGAGTATAGTAACATTCTGCATAAATTTCATTTCACACAAATACCTCTTGATGACCACTTGGGCTCAGTGGGAGATTCGACATATTCCGGATCACAACCAGCAACACATACACGCTTATCAATAATTCTGCAAAAAGGTATAGCTATGATCAATACAATCCTAGTGGGAAGGAATATAAAAAAGCATGAAAACCAGCAATTCAGTAATAAGAATGCTGAACTACGCGATATGCAGTGAATCTTAAAGAAACTAGCACATGCTCACCCGTCCTCAGTAATGTACCCAACCCAAAGCTCAGCTTTATCCCAAGGCATATTAGGATGACTCCACTCAATCCACGCCAGTCGCTCACACTTGGGGTCCAAACGTGGAAACGCATAGAAATCATTCCCACTCACGAGTACTTTCGGTTCTGCATCACACAAACATCAGAAAGAAACACATGTGAGTGTTAAAAAAAAAAAGACTTTGAAACATAAACCACATCCCATTCACTACAAAGTTCGATATATGAGATCAGTGATCACCTTCAAGTGTGTCTCCACTTAGATTGACCTCCACAATGGACGTAATCGGGTTTGATCTATCCTGACGACCATCTACAAACTCCAACCAATCAGTTAATAACACCACTTCAAAACACACAAATGTAGATAAGAGACAACAACAACAAACCTTCCCTAACGGTAATGTAACGGTTAAACCGTGAATCAAACACTCCATCTGCATAAGTAACAGCTGGTTCACCATAATCCGGAGTAATTGCCCTCGGAGTTGAATCTGAAAGTCCAACAAAACATCATCACAATTTCACAACTTTGCAAAAGGTAATCAATGAGTCAAGAAAACAACTTTATATCATTATATCCACCTATGTGAATAGCCTCTTGCTTGTAAAGTCGTTGATCTTTATAATTAGAGAAAACAAGTTGATCATCAGACGAAATCTTGAAAGCACCACCACCATACTCTTGAGTCAAAGTCCTCACAGCAAACTCTTTCGGTGTAACATCATTTGGTTCATCTTCAGGTTTCTCTCCTCCCACCACTAATACTCCTCTCCTTTAAAAACAAATCATTAATTAATTAATTAGAAATTATGTTTCTTTAAAAATGGAATCTTGAAATTCAAGAAAGTACCCTGATTCATTAGGGCGAGACTCGAGCCAGATGAGACGGCCGCGAGAATCGACTGCTGTGCCTCCGAGACGTTTTGAAGCGCCGGAGACGATGTCGGCTGTGATGGGAGAGGTCCAGGAGCCGTAAGGAGAAGTGGTTTTTGTCTCTTGGTGTGGGGAAGGAGACGACATGGATGCGGAAGAGCGAGATGGTTTGAGGGAAGAGAGATTGAACCTTCTGATTGAAGAAGAAGATTGAGAAAGGAAGAGGTGGCGAGCGTTTGATGAGAAGAAGAGAGAAGCAGCAGAAGAAGAAGGGAAGCGAGTGAGTGAGAGGAAGTGATTGAGTGATGAGGTCAACACTGCCATTTATTTATTTCACTTCATCTTCGACGACTCTCTCTCTTTATCGACACATCGGTGATATTTATGTTCGGTTTGTATGTTTTTTTTAAAAAAAAACTAGGATTTTGTCCGCTCTACGTGCGGAGTTAAATTTTTCTATTTAATATTCAATAATTATAAAAATGATATTCCCTCTATTTTTATTGATATTTAAAAAAAAAATTCACATTAATTAAGAAATTTTTTAATATTCAACAACTAATCCATTAATTTTATAATATAAATAATTTTCAGAACTTTTAATCAATAGTATTTTGATTATTATAATTAATATTCTTAAAATTTACAATTTTTTGAAAGTATATAAAAAGTAGAGATTTTATATTTTTAAAACACAAACAAAAATGTTAAAAAAATCTAATTTTAAAAAACATAAGAACATAAATTATTATATATAGATAACTAATATATTAGTTGAAGTTTTTTGTTGTTTGCATTTATATTTTTGGGGTTAAAAAAATTTAAAGTTGTATGTTGTTTGCATTTATATTTTTTTGGGTTAAAAAATTGTATTATTTGTGAATTATAGTTTGTGTTGGTCTAGTTATAAACATTTTTTGTTGATAATATTTTTTTTTAGTTTAATAGTCTAATAAATATGTTTATGAAATTCTATAAAATAAATATTTATATTATATTAAAAATGTATTGTGGATTTTTAAGTATATTTACTCTGATACTTTTTTATTATTTTTTTGTTGCAATTTTTTTTGTATTTTTGACAATTTGTTTTTATAAAAATAGAAGGCATATATTTTTAAAAAAATTTGTACCTGAATCAAAAGAATAATGATATTGCATATCCTGTAATTTAGTCCTTTTTAGATTTTTTAGTGGAAAAGAACAAAAAAAATTTGGCAAGTTTAAAAAATGAAGAGGAAACACGTGTCATTGTTTTGAAAATGAAGATGAAACGTGTCTAAAATTTAATAAAGTCAAATAGGAAAAAATGAAAGGGAAAAGTTTGTAGATCTAAAATCAAGTTCAACCGATTCACCTTCAACCCAACTCTCACCTTCAACTCATCTCTCAGTCTCTCACCATGCAATCATCTCTTCGCCTGACGATTTTTTTTTTACTCTTCAAAAACTACAGACGTAATCCCGCGAATCAAAAGGTTAGAGTTGGTATTCTTATTGAGTTCAAATGCAAATTGTACCCTTTCTGTTGTTTCTCCCTAGAATCTACTTGATAACTTAATCATGCTCAATGGTTAATAGCAACTTTCTTATGCTTCTAATTTATTGTTCGAATCATGCAGTGGACAGATAGTCGGTGAATCTGCGAACTAAGGGCATCAATGAGACACTTCGGTTAAGAAGACAAACCCTAATCATGAGGTATGTATTCGTTTCCCTTGCGTTAATTGTGGGACCAAAAGAGTCTTTGTTTTGTTCTCAAATTCATATAGTTACATGTTATGTCATATGTTTCTCTGTCTAAGAATCTTATTACATAAATTCTTTGTTTTTGGAATTTTGTTGATGTTTGAGTAATGGGTTTTGGCAAATTATTTCTGGGTCAGTTTCATTAGCGGGTGTCGGAGAAAATCATAAGATCATACGGTCTAAATGGAGTATGCCGAATGCATGAATACTAGTAATTAATCCGCATTTGCGTGGAATGGGGCAATTTTTATATTTTTTTATAATTTAGGATGATGATATAATTTGTTTTTTTGTCATAATTAAATTTTATTACATAGGATGATGATATAATTTCAGTGAATTATAAGTTTATTTATTAATGTTCGTATCTTAATTTTATGAATTGAGTTTTCGATTATCTTGCATATGAATATACATTCAGTTATTCAATTTAGTTCAGTTAAGGTTATTCTTTCTTCTGCAAAAGAGAAAATTATTTTGTATTTTTTATTATAATTGTAAATAAGATTCTATTACAAATTAGTTTATGATTCTAAAGAATTATTTTGTTAGTTGTATTTTTATATTTTTCAATTTTTTAATACTGCAGAGATTTTAAATTTTAAACAATAGTTAATAATAATTTGTTTAGTTGCTAAAAAAAAGTTTCATTTTTTATTAAGGTTTTGAATCATAAACAATTAATATATAAATAAAAATACATTTCCATATAATAATATATTTAGGAGTAATATCTATTTCCTAAAATTTTGGTAACTAATATCTTGGTTTGAATTATTTTCATATCTCAGTATTTTGGTAATTAAGATGATTAAGGAAAATAATTATGGATTATTAGTAACAAATTAATATTATTGCAGAAATAAATATAAATCTATAACTAAACAGATTTCAGTGGCATAGATTGTAAATAATAGAGATTTTTAAAGCATTTTTTGAAATAAACTTCTTAAATAATATTATAGAGATTTGTGTGATTTATAACAGAATTTGGTTGAATAACTTAAAATACAAATGGTTAATTACTGTCAAATTGTTCTCGTANCCCCTATATATTATTTGAGGATCTATTTTAAAAAATAACCTTATATTCATGTATTATTAACATATATGTCATCATGATGTGTCATCACCACAAGGCTTCTTAGAATCATTTTAGAAATAGCCTTAAATTACTAGAACAATTACAATATATATCACTCATAATTTGGTTCAAAAAATCAAATATTCTTATATTAAACTAAT
>OVBI01003591.1:0-11547 GCA_900406495.1 Sisymbrium altissimum | reverse complement strand
TGTAAATGATTGGTCTAAGATTAAAATAATTGAAGTCCTTCATATGCAAGGTAGTTGATTGGAGACTACGTGTTTTGTACTGAAGCTTGTGTAGCAGAAGCCTGGATGACTAGTGAAGCTATGTCGATTGTTGTAGATGTCGATAGAGTATCAAATGTGGTATCCCAAGATGCAAATCTGGGTGGGAGTTCGAGTACGAACACTCAAGCTGAAAATATCTATCAGAAATTGAAGAAGGCTGCTCAAGATGGGGATATTGAAAGACTCTACGAGTTGATAACAGAAGATCCAAACATTCTATGTTACTTTGATAAAGTGCCTTTTTGCGAGACGCCACTACATATTGCAGCTGAAAAAGGTCAAATTCATTTTGCCATGGAACTAATGACCCTGAAGCCGTCGCTTGCTTTAAAGCTAAACGGGTCAGGTTTCAGCCCAATGCATTTGGCCCTGCAAAACAACCACATTCAAATGGTGAGAGGGTTTGTGGCAATCGACAGAAGCTTAGTCAGGATCAAGGGACGAGGAAGGATGACTCCTTTGCATCACGTGGCTCGGATAGGTGATGCAGAACTGTTAAGTGAGTTCTTGTTCGCTTGTCCTTCTTCCATAGAAGATTTGACGATTAAGTGTGAGACAGCTGTGCACATTGCCGTGAAGAACCAACAGTTGATGGCATTTAAGGTCCTATTGGGATGGCTGAAGAGAGTAAACAAAGAGGAAATCTTGGACTGGAAAGATGAAGATGGTAACACAATCTTCCATATTGCTGCAGCGATTAATCAGACTGAGGTAAAAACGTCTCTCTTATTGTTTAGTTTCTCAATTTCCCAAAATTTGTAAACATTGCGGTTAATACTTGCTTGGAACACCTGGGACTTTGCAGAAGTTAATGGGTTTTTGTATTTGTATATACATATATTGTTTGGCTCATATTCTTATCAATGTAGGATCATTCATCCTAGAATTATGTGTGAGGCATTCTCGATTTTTGCAGGTAATGAAGTTGCTGGATAAAATCGTTAAAGTAAATGTCAAGAACTTGGATGGCAAAACCGCGAAGGATATACTCCAAAGTCACCAACCTTCTAGTTTCGATAAACCAGGAGGACTTCTTCATAGTGTTAAAGAAAGACTACTTTGTCGTTCCACAAAGACACTTGCAGAATACTTGAGCAAAAATCTATCGTTTATGGAGAAACGGAACAATCTCTTGGGGCTAAGCAACTTGAGCTTGACCAGAGAGAGGTCTGTAGATACTAGCGACCGCCGGGATGCAATAATTGTGGTGGCTATACTGATAGCAACTGCTACTTACCAGACTGGTCTCAGTCCTCCTGGCGGATTTTGGCAGGATAATAAAGATAATCACGTGGCTGGGACGATGACTATGGTTTTCTATGATGCCTTATTTTTTGTTATTCTCAACGGGTTTGCCTTCTTAACATCTCTATATGTGATCATAACTCTCATAATTGGACTCCCTATGTGGAAGTTAATCTATTTTTCAACGGCGGCTTTAAGTATTGCTATGTTGGCATCATATAAAACTATATTCCCATATCCAGATCACGACGGCAAAGGTCTTATTGCAATGGTGCTCTTCATCTTGGGATTCCCATTCATTGTAGGAGGGATGTTGTTATCTACTTTCATGGCATTCATTGTTCATAAACGTCGTCGGAACCGAGTGGACTTCCCAGCAAGCTGCTTCAGCAGATATGATGCAGCGCATCGTGGCTATCTTTTATTATTTGTTGGGATTTGTACTTCCATTGTGGTTTATTTTCTGATGCTCAATTTATGAAGGTTTAAGTTATTTCTTGTGTTGGAAGTATTATAGTTTTCCTTATCCATGTTGTTATCTAAAGCATTTCTTCCGTTCAGAGTTGTTTTGATAATTTAATGTATAACATTTTTATTTGTTTTCCAACCATTTTCAAATTTTAATCTGTGTTCGTCTATTCTTTTTATCTACGAACACTGGATATGTTAGTTTACGCTGCTGCTCCGCCAATTATCTGAGGAACTATAGCTATGAGCTGTGAAGCCTTCAAAAGTGTTAATTTTTAAATCTTGAATCAGCTCTACTCCCACATTTTCCATGGCATTATAAGAGATCAGCAATAAAACTAAACTCACCAATGCGATATGTGTTTCATGGTACAGTATGGCATCAAGGGCGAGTGACATGAATCTTCCCTGGGAAATGGTGTGTAGTGCTTTTAGAGGCTACAAACAAGGAATTGAGTTTCAAAATCTCGGATATTAGGCCTTCCAAGGTGTCGGGAGACGGCGTTTGGAAAGTGTTTTTAACGTTTCACTCAAGACTAAGTTGTTCTCAGTGACTAATCTATCTCAACTGTTAGCTTTGGTTTCAGTCAACACTGCTCTTGTTCGTTGTCAGTGACTAATCTCTCTGAACTGTTAGCTTTGGTTTCATTTCTTAAATGTGTAATGATGGTTCTCATTGGGAGTCTTCTTTATCTTCCCGTTTTGATTTTTGATCTCTGTATTGTGTTGCAGCCAAGGGAATCACCTTTTACTCAAGGGTCTGTATATAAGATGGGTGATTCGTTTATGAACTGTTATACATTCTCTTGGGTTTAAATGCTTAGCTTTTCTGGTTTACTTGAGGAAGCCAAAGATCTGCAACCCTTTAGCACACTACATTAGCGTCAATGATTCCTTTGCCGAGTTAGAGAAACACGGGTTCGATGTAAAAGTACATACGCCGCGGATCAGTAAGCTGTTTAATCTCAGACATAGGCATGCAAAGATAATTAAAATGACTTCGTTAGCCCCTGTGCGGTTGATGAATGATGTTTAGTTTGGACTAGTTCAACGTAAAAAGTCAAGAACCCACCACTTGTGTGTATACTTAAATGAGAGATCTTGTCTTACTCTACTGCCATATGCCTTGTCGCCTTGTCCAAAGCTGAAGGAATCATTAAACAAAGAAACTTAGGTATAGACATACCAAAGCTTTACTCTATCATAATTCACATACTCAGAACCTTGAGCAAGTTCAGACACTCAATGATCTTATTCACAACCAATGGCTTTGTCAACAATTTGGTTTATTATTTGCGGTGTTCATCTACATATTACTTCAGCGATAGCTCAAACACAGACCGCATGGTTTATATCATAAATCAGCATCAAAGTTTAGAGCCAGTACAAGAATCAGAAGCTTTCTGTCACTCCTAATACAATCCAGGATTACAATGAAGCAGCTAGCGAATCAAGGAGAGTAAATATGATACAACATTACATATGTGAGAAGGAATGAAGATTCAGGTGATCTGAATCCTTAGCTCTTCGATTTCTCCTTCTCTCAGTCTAGGTTTGAAACTATCCGGTCTATCTTCACCAGAGGCTCAAGTCAAGGCATCATTGTGCTTAGCTACATCTTTAACACTTTCAGATTTCCGAAATCGATAGATTGCATTCAATGGACAAGATTTTCACTTGCAATCCTATCACATTTCTCCAACAACCTTCTCTTTGCAGACTTACTTCTATAACACCAAACCTCAAACGCTTCACTCAAATCCGGAAACTTCACACCTTCCAACCCAATCCCTCTCATCCATTCCCCAAATACTTCTGCTTGGTCATTCGAAGGCAATGTCAACACCAAAGACACCATCGATCCTTCAATGAGTTCGCACATATCTTCGTCCATTCTGTATTCAGACTCAGATCCTTCTGCATCAACCAAAGTCTTTAATCTCCTTATGAAAGGCAACCATAACTTCAGAAGACAAGACCGGTTTCTAGAAGGAACGATCACAATTCCATAACCAACCGCTTCAAAAACCTTCCCTGTAACCTCAACTAGCTTCACTTTCACACCTAATACCCGAGACTCCAACTCACAGTTCTGAGCAATCACAAGAATCTCATTTGATACATCAGACCACTTAAAGACAAGATCTTTCATCAACTCCATCCTCGGCAATACTTTGCATAGCCATTCAATATCATAGAGTGTATTAAGAACATCAAACTCAGGACATTCGGGAAGACAAAGAAGCAAAGATGATAATCTGTCTAACAACGTCGATACAACATTCGAGATGCCTAATCTCACAACCGATCTCACGTCCTCTTCAGAAACCAATAACCGTACCTCATCGTCTTCTGATAACATAAACTCCACTTGCTCTTGAGCTGAGGTTTTGAGTTCCTGAGCAAGCTCAGTAGAGTTTTCCAGCGTATCAATGGACATTGCGAAACGGAGAGCTGATGAGAAGACATTCTTAGTGTTGAGTGATAGATCAATGGCAGCTTCCTCCTGCATTTTTTTTTGTATTTCACTGCAAATTCAGATCAAGATACAGACTTTAATCATTACCAACAAGCCTAAATTGAATTACAAACTATCAAAAGGTCTAAACTTTCCTATAATCAGCAGCTCTAATTACAGAAAAAAAACACAAACTTTATGAACACAATTCCCTATCTAATTAAAATTTGCTACCATCACCTTCGCTGTATATAGATCCAATGCTTAGAACAGTAAATGATAAGAAGTTGCTCTACACATCAAACCCTGAGAACATCAACCCCAAACTCAGACAGCAAAGACGAGAACCCTTTAATTAGCTTATGTTTTTTTGTCAATCTAAATAACAGTTCCGACAGTAATTAGGAAACAAATTAAACAGAGAAGGTAAAACCAAAAAACTCACCTTTTTCTCCCAAAAAGGTTCTTCCTTATCCTAAACAATGCTTTTGATTAAAAAGAACATTGCTTTAACACAAATGAAAGGTATAGTAGAAAAAGATTGAAACTTGGCTATGGAGTCATCGACGAAACAGCATATTGAGCAATCCCAAAAACCCACGACAAAAACGGTTTAACCAAACCAATCCCGAGTACGGTTCACCACTAAACGTCGTCGTGTTGGAACTCTAAAGGGTACTTTGGGTAACTAAAGTCAAGTCCATCGTCATTGTTATTGAACAAATCAACCATCATAACTCAAAGCAGCACAAGTTTCTAGTTTCTAGAGAGATAAGAGAGAGAAAGATCCTTCCTTTCAGACAAAAGTGAGGGACTTTGGAGATCAGACATGACTGATGTTGCCGACAAATTAGGTTACTTTCAAGCGATAACAGGTCTTGAAGATCCCGATTTGTGTACTGAGATCCTTCAAGCTCATGGTTGGGACCTCGAACTCGCAATCTCTTCCTTCACATCATCAGACCCTCAAGACGATGCTGGTGTTGGTAGTGGTGGTGGTGATGCTTCCTCTTCACGCATCATCGATGGTGGTGGCAATCCAGATCACTCCACCGTCTTTCCTCAAATGGGTGACGGTTACCCTTCTCGTGGGAACGTTGACGACGACGATGGTTCAGAGCTTGTGATGCGTGGTGATGAAGGAAGAGGGTTTAGACCTCCAGGAATTGCTTGGAAGATTATAACTTTACCTATTTCGATTGTTTCTGGTAGCTTAGGGTTAGTTTCTGGAGCGATCGGGTTTGGTTTTTGGGCTGCTGGTGGAGTTTTGTCTTATTCTCTTGGTATGTTAGGGTTTGGATCAGGTCGTGGTAATAGTGGGTCTGAGTCGTCGTCGGCTAGGCTTGTGCCTTCTGTTTCTTCTGCAGCAGGTGAAGCGATGGAGTTTATTGGTTTGTTTGATAGAGATTATGGGAGGAATGCTTTTAAGCCTGGTTTTGTATCCGAAGGTTTTATGGATGCGCTTCAGAGATCTAGGAGTTCGTTTAAGCTCTTGTTTGTTTACTTGCATTCTCCTGATCATCCTGATACGCCTGCGTTTTGTGAGAGGACGCTTTGTAATGAAGCGTTTGTTGAGTTTTTGAATGAGAATTTTGTTACCTGGGGAGGTAGTATTCGTTCTAGTGAAGGGTTTAAGATGAGTAATAGCTTGAAGGCATCTAGGTTTCCGTTTTGTGCTGTGGTTATGCCTGCTGCTAATCAGAGGATCGCTCTTCTTCAGCAGGTAAAGAAACAGTCTTTGTTCTGTCTGGTCATAGAGGCAATTTAGCTGCTTTAAGTAGACTTGGTTATGAATCTGGTAACGAGATTATTAGTTCTCTTATGTGATTAGGGAACTGCTTTGAAACTGTGTTACTATCTTGGTGAAGTGATTAGTTGTTTTGATTCTGCTTTTCATCATCTGTGAGCTAGTATTGCAGTCAGTGTGGTATTAAGCTTGTATGAGTTTAGTAGTATTTAAGGAGTGACAAGAGACTTGGTTTTAGCGTTTCTTTGTTCCGTTTGCTTGTGGCAGGTGGAGGGACCAAAAAGTCCGGAAGAAATGATTGCTATACTGCAAAGAGTTGTAGAAGATAGTTCACCTGTTCTTGTGACTGCAAGGGTTGAGGCAGAGGAAAGAAGAACCAATGTGCGCCTGAGAGAGGAACAGGATGCTGCTTACAGGGCTGCTCTTGAAGCCGATCAAGTATGTTTCCCCGCCCGGAGTTTACAAGATCTATTTATGGTTAAGTCTATTGTCTAACATTGTGGCATCTTTCTTTGTGTTGATTAGGCAAGGGAGCGACAGAGACTGGAAGAGGAAGAGCGTTTAAAGAGGGAAGCTGCTGAGGCAGAGAGGAAACTCAAGGAAGAGGAAGAAGCTCGGGAGAGAGCAGAGCGTGAAGCTGCAGAGAGAGAAGCTGCCAGAGTGAGAATGAGACAAGAGAAAGCACTTGCTCTTGGAGACGAACCTGAGAAAGGCCCTGATGTTACACAAGTAAGTTCTCCTTCTTTCTTTGCCATTCAATACTTAAACTTTGCTCAATAAAGGTCACACTATTACTTAGTCTATGCAAATGACATTAATCTATTTTGCTTCATAACTTTGTGAGGGATGCAAAACTTAGTGCCTATATAAAGGTTCCATGGTCTGATGCTCACTGATCAAACATCTGAAATATGCGTTTTTTTGCATGTGGCTATTAGAATATCTGAGACCGTTCTGATATATGGTATAAGTGAACCGTTTATATATGCTATGAAATGTAGGTTTTGGTACGGTTCCCCAATGGAGAAAGAAAAGGGAGGAGGTTCGAAAGCAGTACCAAGATACAGTCATTGTACGACTACGTCGATTCACTTGGAGTGTTGGAAACAGAAGAGTACAGCTTAATAACAAACTTCCCAAGAACAGTGTACGGAAGAGACAAAGAGTCAATGTCACTGAAAGATGCAGGTTTGCATCCTCAGGCTAGTCTCTTCATTGAGATCAACTAAATTTCAGATTCTTCGGTTTCTTTCTTCTTTAGCCCTTCCTTTTTCAGTTTTCTTTCCCTCTTTTGCAATAATTAGTATGTTGCTTTAATGATCCGATTGACAAGATTACACATATACACACATACATTCAGAAGTTGTGTCACATATTGATATATCTATTTCTAAAAGTTTCGAGGTTTCGTAATTCGTATTGTATACTTTTTTCTTGCATCAGGTCAAATATTCAAATTTTGTTACTTAAATTTTATTTACTTAGTGGCACAACCACGTCAGTTCATCATCATACATACTATATGTGTGGATTTATATATCAAACGTGTTTAAAATGATTAAAGACAACAGCCCGAGGAGAAAGTAAAGTGCTTAGCATGCACAACTTCTCTGATTATTTAGAAACAAGAGAATTAAAAACACAAGAACCCAAATGCTTTGTCCATGAAGATACCAGTCATTATTCTTTGCGTTTCAGATTCTCAACGACCACTTCGAGAAGTAGTCTTCCCCTTCTTCTCCCTTGACTCCCTGGACTCCCTCTCAGATGCCTTCATCGAAGGTTTCCCCACATCGCCTGAGATGTCAAGATCGCCTGAAATGTCAAGATGAACACCAGGATCATGGGTCTCGTACATGGCCCCTATCATTAGCGAGTTGTTCACTGCTTGAAAGTTGCTATTAACAAATGTAGTAAGGAAGTCGAGCTCATGTTTGTTGTCTCCATGATTGTTGTCGAGCTCTGTCTTCATGGTGGCTCCTATGTTGGATCCAGAGAGCGTGATGACTCTGACGCCTTCATCCTCATCCTTTTCTTCGTATTGGCCCGATCCTCCCTTCACTGTTCCCATGTGGGCTAAAGACGAGGCCATGTTCTTAAGCTCTTGGTCGAAATGTTGTCCCCTGTGCTTCTCTTCTTTGCCTCTTGACTCGCTTAGCTTCATTTTTTTTAATTAGGTTATGCAACAGAAAATTAATACCAAAAGAAGGAAGGGAAGCAAGATACATATATGGTTTATATTTTATGGGAATAAAAGATGTGGACAGTGTCTTGTGTTGCAATCTAAGAATTGGAATGACTTTCCAGTGAGTTCAAGAATATCTTTTGGCAATTGATAAAAATGTATTGAGACAAAAGAAAGCACAATTGCTCTTGGAGACGTTACACAAGTTCTTCCTCTTCATTGGCCATTCTTTGAACCCTTTTAAAAGTTAAATAAGAGAATTTTGGCTCATTCATTTTGTCTGTAGCTCGCACTGTTCCAAGAACATCAAACTGTTTCACCTTTATTGGTATCCTAAAACTTAGGGCAGCTGTAGAGATTAAGTTCTACAGTCTGATTGCCATTGATCAAATGTCTGAAACTTGTATTGTTTCGACTCTTGACCGGCTATGAGAGTATCTGGCAACCGTTTATGTGCTCTGAATTTTAGATCTTGGTACGGTCCCATGAATGGAGAAAGAAATGGGAGGAGGTTTGACCGTTGAAAGCTTAAACCAAGATAGAGACATTGTACAGTTGAAGTGTCTTGTCAACAAATTTTGTTTCCGCAGCTGTTATCATTTTCTCTTTACACCGAGTTTAAAAACGGATTCCCATTGAGTGGAGTAGAAATTTTTTGATTGTATTGAGCATCTTGGAGGAGTGTACCAAAACACTTGACGCAGGCTTAGAGTTGAAGTCTTGAAGATATATAGTACAAGAAATCAAAGGAATTAATCAGTGAATTAAAGTGTCTAAATTCATACGATAAGTAAAAATATCTGAAACAACACACAGGACAACTTCCTTGATGTTGTTGTTCTTCTTCGTACAACAAAACGGGCGGTATCAACAACAGAAGTGACGAGAGGTAATCTCCGTCTCCGCAAGGGATAGATGATCGTCGTAAATTACGACTCGTAATACATGATGATCGGACCAAAAACTCAATTTCTCGAGAGCAAGAACATAGAAAGAGCAAAAAGGAAGTTAGAGAGAGGGAGAGAGAGAGCCAAAGTGAGAAAGAAACTGTCTCTCTTACGTTCTATAGTTAAGCTCTCTGTTAATTTTGTTTCCTTCTTTATTTCCATTTCAGCTTAAGGGTTTAATCATGTGTTTAATAAATGTGATTATAGTCACTAGTTATCTATTTATCTTTGCTTGTTGTTAACTTTCCTTTTTCGCTAAAGTATTAATAACGATTTAGTCCTTATGGGTTATAGTCCACTGATTAGCTGGAGGCAGGATTTGTTCTTCCTAAGAAATAGATTCCACATCAGGCATCAACACAGATTATATCATGGAACTGACTCGATGCCGGAGATTGCACTGATTCAAAATCAAGAGGTTGAAGATTTTCTGTGCAGGAAGAACTTGTGTTAGTACATGGTGGTTATGTATCAAACATGGACTCATCTGTTGACAACTTGACATGTATGTTCATCAACAGGATTTACTTCGATGGTAATGTTGGATATCTCAAAATTTGACTGTTATCTCGAAGCTTGACATATGTGCATAACAGGTGTTTGACAGGTAATATAAACTATCAACTGTTTTGTAAAGTCTTTAGCAAAAGGACAGACTTAAGTAATTAAAATCAGGAAGAATAAGTGTTTCAAGTCTTGGAACTTTTCATATGCAAACACATGACACGAGGGAGTAACAAGAAGCAGCCTATATTCAGTAGGAGATGGGTAGAAAGTAAGAAATGATCAATAGCACCTCCACTATATGTATGTGTGTGAGATATTGTAAGAAAGAAATTTAAGTTATCAAATATCAATGTAAGGGCATCTAGAGTAACTCCTCAAATCCTCAAATTTGAAATTTACAAATAATGAAAAACAGAATATTAACCAATTATTCGTATTTAGTTATTTTGTATATATTTATATTTATGTTTTAATAAAGGTGAATCATCAGTTAAATTAAGATCGTTTTGAAGATTTATGTTATCTTTTTCAAATTTTGTATCAAAAAATTATTATTTTTCTTAGAACATCCCTAATAGTTTACTCTATTTTTTATTTAAAAAATAGAATTTTCTAAAATTAGAGAAGAGTTTATTCTAATAATCAATTCTATTTTAATCAATTATTATTTGCTTACAAAATTTTATATTTTAAAATATATTAATTTTCTTCTTCAATTTATTTTATGGAGAAAAGCAGTATAACCTTTTTCATTTTATTAAAATTAAATATATTAAATTAAAAAAAAAATTAGTACATCAAATAAATTGAATATCAAATATATTTATTAAAAATAGACATTTTTGTATTTTTTCTACAAATGATCAATTAAAACATTTTGAAATGAGAAATGAGATTTTTATCTTTAATTTTATATATTATCATGATTGATTATTAAAAATTAATATAATATTTTAAGTATAAAACTAAAAGATACTCTAAATTTAGAGTAACTTTAAAATTCTCTAATTTTAGAATAGAATAAGATGCTTTTTGAGATAAGTTTACTCTAAAAATAGAATTTATAAAAAAAAAATAGAATAGCATTGGAAATACTCTTAGGGAGAAAAATCTGTTAATTCATATCAAAATTAACTTTTACAACTATTGTAAGATATCAAAACCAACAGATTTATCAAAAGTAAACTATTGTAATCATATATATTGTAATTTTAGTAATAAATCAATCAAATGTAAATTAGTAGTAGATAATGACACATGTCTTAAAACATATTAAAACACAATTTATGTGATAATGCTAGAGAGCATCATTCAAGTTTGATTGCAATATGTAAATACTACGTGTTACATATGTTGTTAAAGTAGGTGGCTAGCTAATTAATTTCTCCATATTGTAAGTGTTATAAATCAATTAGTGATGGACTCCATAACTCGCTCATACTTAGAGTTTCCCCTTTTCCTTATTATCTTAGGTTTTCCTTTTACTTGGTTATGTAAACCACTATATATATGTAACCTCATTCATTCATTAATAGATATAGAACCATTCAGTTTCATAACACGTTATCAGCACGATTGTTCTAAAACCCTGAGCTCACGAAACCCTAGCAGCCGCCACCGTGAGAACATATCCAATCCAGCTCGTGTTTGTTGCAGCTCGTGTTCAGCTTGTTTTCCAAGGTCTTTTAGCTCCCGGTTCAATCCATTCAACCCATTCGGTTTTTAAGGTAAACAAAATCAAATCCCTAAAACATAAGATCGAATATGACCTAATGGAAGTAGAACCCTAATCTGAAACCCTAGATTCTGAAAACCACAAAATCAATTTTATAAATTCCTAAATTTGATTTTGGTTCACTGATTAATTGTTCTATCAACCTTGAAAATATATTAATATTGCTTCCTTAAT
>OVBI01003590.1:0-11547 GCA_900406495.1 Sisymbrium altissimum | reverse complement strand
TTTGGCGTCGTTAATTTCTCCCACTTGCAAAGCTAAAGTCTCCGGGATTGATTGGAAGAGAAGAGCCACCGCCATGTCATTCTTTTCTTCATCTGTACATGCAGGTTCTTCTGCAGTGTTGTCCCAGACTTTATGTACTCTTAGAGCAGCCCTCATTCTTAGGGCCCAATACGCAGAGTTTGTACTAGTCAAAGATGGAATCAAGATAGCTGAGGAGGATCATCCTCCTCCTCCTCCTTCTTTTGAGTTTTGACCTGTTTTGACAATAGATTTGTCTTCTCCTGTGCTCATCTTTGATCTCGCTCTGATACCAAATATTGAAGTAATAAGAACAGAGAAACTTAAGCTCAATGATAACTCAACTCAAAAGCTCTTTATTAGATTGTGATCTCAATAGTCTCAATAACTCACAAGCTCTCTAAACACAATAAGAACTCACGCACAATAAACTCTTAGATCATCTCAATATATATAAGACACAATATTTCCTTTTTCTCAATATGATCTTAATCCTAATGGTATTAGAATTGCTTGTGGACCAAGCTTATTCCAACACAAACCAACCATCTTTGGTTATCAACCCAGTCCAACTATTTTGGGTTAATGTAATCAGTCCAACTAGTTAGGCCAGTACTCGATCAGCTCTTTGGCTTGGTTTGATGAGCTATTGCATGCTTGTTCATCTAATTGGTTCACCTCGTGAGATCGTGAGAGAGAAAACCTATTGAAAATTTTAGGGAGAAAATTAATTAATTGAAGTAGATACCTATAGAGGGTTTTTTTCATTAATATGTGAATATATGTATGTTTATAAACTTCTAAGACATATTTATAATAGCTTCAAAACCCCGATTCTTATAGAACTGAAGATTATGATCCTAACCCTAATATAATACTGATTCACTGAACCACAGATTCTGAGATTCAGTTTTATGGAAAAACCCTTTCATAGAATATTACAAAATTTAAATCGCCATAAAATAACATCTCTCAGTCATTTCTTGATCATAATTTAATATCGATCATTACATTGACCTAAACTAAATCATTTGATATTCCCTTTTAGATCTAATATATGATCATCTGTCAATTGTTTTTTTAGTATTCTTATTCTCAGTTACTCTTGACTAGGATCCACCCCGAAACAAACCATCATATCCTTTACACCGCACAATATGGATGTTAGTGCATATATATACCACAATATTTTAACACTTAATTTGATCATGTAGATTTTTAACATAATATATCACAAGCTTATAATGGCGAAACAGAAGTTAGATCATTGAATATTATGTGTGTTATATGTATATAATGGAAAGATATAATGCTTCTCACAATAGTTAAAGGGATGTTCACGTCACATGAGTAATCCTAACCGATAACAGAGAAGAAAAGAAATCACAAAAGTAAAAGTGTCTAAAACGTATTTTCATCTGTCTTTTTTTTTCTTTTTACTTGAAATTTATAAACAAAATCCGTTATACACGACTGAAATGGGATTACTTTCCTTCATTGTTGTTTATTTTATTTGTTTTTGGATTTAAGCTATTTGTCTTTTTCCATTTACCTTTACTTTTTCGAACTTAACCACGTGTTGTTTATTTCAAATAAGCAATTGTCGTCGATCTTTATGTAAGATCTTTTGCATGAAAAGTGTTTGTAACTGTTGTTTCTTTTTATTGAGTGATAATATACTTCCATTACACATTTATTAAAAGCTGACAACTTTATCATAAATTTAAATTTGTTTAAAACGTGTAAGAAAAATAAAAGGCATTAGTTGTGAGCTGTGACTCATAACATTGTGTATGTTATATACAAAGACACAATATTCAAACAGATAATGACACATTTTAAAAATAATCCAACCGTTTTATACACTTATGACCTAAGATTCAGTGCATATTAGTTAGCTGAACACAACTCAAATCATTACCATTTTTTATCTTTCTGATTATTGGTCCGAAACTAGAACCTCTCGACAAATGAATATGACTGTTAAAACTAATTATAGGTCTTTCCATGTAATCAAATAATGTGTATTCATTTTATTTGAAATATTTTCATGGAAACATTAGGATCAATCAGTAGCATCAGCTACCTTCAATTAGTTGAACTTGTTGGAGAAGTGAAATTACAGTTCTAAAGCACGGACAAGGACGTAAATTAATATCCAATATAGGCACGTTGGATCACCTCACTGACTTACAAATTTAGAAAACTTTCATATGTTTTTAAATTGTTATTATTACTACAACTTTTTTTGGAAACATATTTTATATTACATATATATATTACTTGAACAGATGTTATATTTGTGATAATAAATTATATAATGCTCCATGGTGGTGAGTGATGACAACCTTTGAGTTGATGGTATGGTGATTGGAAGTGTTAATAACTTGGTCATTGTATTGCTAGATCTATTCTTCTTATACCTTGGTCATTATTTAGTTATAGATGTATTGTTATGAACGTGCCTCAGTCTCCAGTATTTTGGGAAGTGAGCAAAGTTCCTACTGTGAGAGGCACGAAGTGAGGAATCTCCGTCCCACAGCCACTCCAAGCTTAGCTTGCTTAACAAGATGCAGTGTAAAATTTTTTTTCTGTGGATACACTGAATATGATCCAGAACTAATTCTTGAAACTAAAAAACCAAATATATAATGAAATTTGTCTTCTCTAACATGAAATTTAGTATAAAAAACAAGAAAAGTGGTTACAGTTATAGAGAGTAATTCAATCAGCAAATTTGTATTGTTCTTCTTTGTATCCTTCATTAACTTTTGATGTTATATATATGAAGCACTGTACAATATACATATGTGCACAGAAAATTGTGGTTACACAAAAACATGAATGAAAAGCAAAGATACAACATTGTATATATCTTTTGTTTGTTTGTTGAGTATATATCTTAATTACGATATCCAGAAGTGTTCAATTACTAGTTTAGTAATTTGCTTTAGTACGGTCAATGATTATATTATATTGAAGATTACGTATATTACGGTTTCAGCCCATACAAAACTTTTAAACTTCAAGAATATATTTAGCAAACTTTCTTTTATTCAGAAACATAAGAGGAAGTAGCTGAAAGGAAGATAGGGTCTCGCGATCTCCAAGCTAATTTGACACATTTATATACAGAATTTGAGACCGTAATTTGGGCAATGGAATGTATGAATGATCTTCAACACTATCAAGTAGTTTTTACTATAGACTACTCTGATTTGGTCAAAATAGTATGTAATCCTCAGAAATGGTTGATTTTTACAACATATTTAGAAGAATTTCATATATGGAAAGAGTTTTTTTTAACCCATTTTCCATCAAACTTATTCAATATGCAAAAAATGCAAAAGCAGATAAGTTCGCGCGCAATATTAGAATTATCGCTTTAAAAACTTTTCATGCTGATTCGGTTGGACCGAGTTAGATAAAAAAAATTCTTTTCAAAAAAAAACTTTAGGTTAATAGGCTCAACAAAATATCTTATTCTTAGGTCTTTTTGAAAGGCTGTAGTTAAAAAAAAAAATAGTGTATTTGGGTTTAAGGCATTTCAATTGAAATGAATTTACAAAACAAAACAAAATTAGAGGGAGGTACATAACAGTGCATGTAATTGTTATCCTACAGAATATTTTCACTATATACATATAAAATGCTTATAATTCTAAATTAAAGAGCATTTCTAATATTTAATAGCATTCTATTTTGCCTCTAAAGTAACCAAAAAACTAACAAGTATGGTTGCATACTTTTTGGTGTGGTAAAAATAAATATAAAAAGGAATGCATTAAATGTCGTGAGATAAGTTATGTGAGACAAAAAGAAGATGGTGGGATAAGTTTCTAAGTCATTAAGGATGTTAATACTACTTTATTGGCAAATCAATTGTTGCCGTTAATTGATAAACCAGATTCGCTTTTGACAAAGGTTTTCAAAATTAGTTACTTTCGGAATTCATATCCTTTAAATCCAATTAGATCATATTCTCCATCTTACGGATATAGGAATATAATCTTTAATATATTTCTGATTAAAAAAGGCTAATTAAAAAGGTAGAATCTGGAATATCTATTTTATTATGGAATGATCTTTGGATTCCTATCTCTCGTCCGAGATCAGAAACTTACAAATACAATATTTATACTCCTTTCATAGTCAATAATCTTATTGATCCCAAGAATCACTGTGGGATATGCTTCTGATTGAGGCAACCATTATTCCCAAAGATGCTACTATTATACAGCATATGCCGATTAGCCAAGTATCGTGGCCGGATACTTATAGATGACACTACACGAAAATGAAAAATATTTGATAAAATAGGGTTACAAAATTGAATAATTATTTTCTGATTCATGACATATTGATAATGTGTATGGTCTAAACGTCAATCTACTTTTGGCTTTTTTCTTGAAAAATTAAATGCACCGAAGGTAAAGCATTTGATTTGCCAAGTTATTTCAAGATATACTTCGGTTACCAAAAATTTAAGGTCACGAGTGATAATTTGTGATATTCAGTGTGCACATTGTGGAGCAGACGAAGAATCAATAATACATGTTCTTTTTGAATGTTCTCTAGCTATTCAAACTTGTATTCTCTCTAAAGCCTCTTCTCCTCCAGGGGTCTCCCCATGTCATCGATTTTCTCGAATTTAGATGATCTATTTTAGAGGTTTTCTAAAAATATCAAAAACAGTTATTTTGCATGGTTAATTTGGCACATATGAAAAAATCAGAATGAAAAGATTTTTAAGAGTAAAGATCAGAATGTAAAGAATGTGTGTTGATTTTTTGTGTAAAGAATGTTATGTTCTTTGTCCTTGATTCTTGGTTTTTCTTAAAGCTCGATTTAGCATTTATTAACCTTTACACCGGTGGATTCAGCCGTTAAGAGTCAAAACGCATCATCGCTTTTTTTGAACAATAGTCGCCTCACTTTGGTGTTGACACACCGTGTAGGTTTAACTGTGTTATCTACCTCGTTTTGAGTCCAAGTTTCCAGATTGACTTTGTTTCGTGTTTCTACACTTTGGATTCTGTTTTTACTCTATTTGTAAGTTTCTATAATGACTCATTCTTAAGTCCATTTTGATGGGTTGTATTTTATTCCCAAACAGTTAATCTTTCGATTCTTTAAGTTATGAACATAAAAAAATTTTAATTGAATTTTGATTTTAAAATTTATTTTATTGAAAATATTTTTAATTGTAAATTTTTAAAAAATTATTGTGATTTAAAGTATTTTAGTGAAATTTTCTGATAAAAGTATAAAAATCAAATCTCATGATTTTAAATAGAATTTAAAGTGTTTTGACCAAAATCTTAATAACTTCTTTAATTCAACCAAAATCTTCTAAAACCCATTGAAAATCAAATCATCATAAATCTTTTCAAATGATAAATTTAATACGCTCTGTAGATAATTATTTTTAGAAATACCCATTGTTGTTTTTTTTTTTTGTATAATTGAATTAGTCTCAAATGTTAACTTATAATTTCTAGTTTTGTCTTTTTATTTTAATATTATGTTTATATATTGCTTACGTTTCATTTTTAGTTTTATAGTTTGCTTATTAATTTAAAAAATTTCAGTAGTCGAAACATATGTGTAAACTTATAATAAAAATGAATTGTCATTGAACATGCTATAAGACTTTATTTAACGTTCCAAAAAATGTATGATATAATCATATTGGTTTAATAAAATTACTGTGTACACATGGATACACATATTGTCTATCTTTGTTTGCTTGTAATCGTATGTAGAAAAAGTTCTAAAATTCTTCACAAATTGTCAATTTTTATGTTCTCGCAAGAAAGTATGTTCCAAACCAACCGTTGAAAATATTTTTTTGGCTTCTTCTAACTTTTATTTATAACAGTTTTGTCATTCTCTAAAATGAGTGTAACCCCCATTAATTAAAAGGGTTGGTCTGTACTTTTTTTTTTATCTTCTTGTAGGGTACAATTTGATAACTCTTTTGCAATATAAAAAAATGACAAGCCAATCATTTTCTTAAAGGTCACTAAATTTTATTACCTTAACCCAGAGTTACTGTTCATTGAACCTTGTTTTGTTTTTAATTTTAAAAAGTTGTTTAAGTTTTTCAGTTTTCTTTTTCAATGCATGACATGGTATAGTTACATTTTCTATTTTTTCCCCCTTATAATGGTTTCTATCAGTGGGACTTGAAATCAAATCAAACCAAAAAAAGAAAAGAAAAAAAAAAGAGGGAAGTTGATAAAGCTGTGAGAGATTGTAGATACAATCTGAGATGAGTTCTCAAGAGCTGAAGACGAAAGAAAAAGGAAAGGAAATTGTCACCTTCGAAGAAAATCCTATTTCCCTTCATCATGTTGATCACTTTGATCAGACAAAAGAAGTCTCCATGTATTTCAGTGAGCAAGGAATTGCAGCTCTCTTAGAAGCTAATAAGGAGACACATACAGAAAATTTAGAACTAGAAAAATGTAAGAGAGATGATACTGAGAAAGTTGGTATGAAAGAAAAGAAGATTTCATCTTCAAAGATTACACCTTGCATTTTCTATACGTCAGATGACAAGGCGCGATTACGGTGGTCAAATGACCTTCACGATTGCTTTGTCAATGCCGTGGAGAAGTTAGGTGGACCAGACAGTAAGTAACATAAATTATTATCTATAACTTACATTATACTGTTTAAGTTCTTCATTTCTTCACTTACATATTCATTTTATCAATCTACTTTAATTTTGCATGTTACATCTTTAATTAATATTTTTTCATGGTTTCTATGTTTTCTTTGAGTTTTAAGAGTTATGGGAATTCATGCATGGATGTCAATGTCATCTATGATCAAACTGAGCTATATATTTGTGATCGAAATTCTTCTGTGAATTTATTCTATTCTTAAGATATTTTCTAGGAGGAAAAAAAATGATTAGATTTTAAGTTTACAAACATTTCAAGATATTATGATATTTTAGATATTGATATAAAAATAGCTACAAATTTTTTTGTTTTCAGATTATAAGTTTACATGAATTTTAAGATACACATGATGTTTCTTTATGGTATGCAATACAATTATAAGTAGATGATACTTATGTTTGGTCTTTCTTTAGTTTAGATTGAACTTAGATCATTCTTAACTAATATAATGAAAAAAACTATTATATGTTTTAATTATAAACACATATGTGTTAAAAAGGGATAGAAACTATGATTTGTTTTAATTATAAATGCCTTAGATCATTTTTAATATTTCACTAATGAAATACCATTTGTAAAAATATTCTATTTCTTGTAGACAATTTTCATTTTTTTGTTAAAATTGGTTATTAGTAAATGATTCATTCTTAAGATTTGATCAAAGAGATTACTTGTGTATATTAAACATATTTACCTTTTAATTTTTTTTCTTATTTTGAAAATTGAATGTGGTTTTTTCACATAAAGCTTTGAATTTGTGTTGGTAAGTACTGTAGGAATTTTAGTCCCTAATATTTTATCACATTTTACAGTTATAAAATTGGAATGTTTATAAATTCTCTCACATTTTATTTGCGGCGGATAATTATTTAAATAATATTGTTGAATTTTAAAAAAACAATTTAATATATTTATTTTTGGATTTTTCGATACGTATTTGATGTTTTGTCCGATGTTTTGTCGTTTTTAACTAATATTAAATTAATTAGTATTCATTGTTGTCAATTTAGCATGCACCATATCATTCATGTAAAAAAATCTATTATTACTTATCGGTCCAAATCTAATTTTTATAAAAAGAAGATATAAAATCTGTGTATCATCATTATTCATTAGGTTTTACTTACGAGTCCATGAATGATCGAACTAAAAGACTAAAACATTTGAAATGATTTATAGTATTGTTGGCAAGACGACTAAAGTCATATGTGTTGGTGCATTGAAAATACCAAAAACTTATATCAGAACTATTTATGTTTCTACAGAGGCAACGCCAAAAGCTGTTAAAGAGAAAATGGAAGTTGAGGGAATTGCACTTCACCATGTTAAGAGTCATCTTCAGGTCATATTTTCCTATTATCTTTATATGAATCATATTTAAATTTGAATTTTTATATATAATCTATTTAACCCTCAAATCTTATTATCTTTTCAGAAGTTTAGACTTGGCAAATGTAATACACGGGATGAAACAGATCAATATAATAAGCGTATGTTCAACACCATTACCTTAAATTTTTGCTTCTTTTTTTGTTCTTTGGTAACATTCTTACTGTAAATTGATTTTGAATACTGTTTTATAATAAAAGATCAAAGATAAATAGTAATAAAAATATACTAAACATATATTTATGTGCAACTTTTTTTTCTCTGAAATTTACATATTAATATATTTAAATGAAATAATACTGGTCAATGTAAAAACCACATGTATTCATAATTTATAAACTATAAAGTTAATATTCTTTTGCTGATGTTAGTACTTTATGGTATCTGCTTCAAATATATTAAAAACTTATGTTGTAAGTTAAAAGATATTAGATATTCATATGAAAAAAAATTAGAGATAAATATGAGTATCTTTTCTTTTTACTAACCTTTATTTTTCTGTTTATATTATATTATATTTAATTTTTTAATTTTTAAAAATCATATATATATATTACTATCTACACTAACAAAATAAACATCTTGCATTCTATTTTTTTTTAAGGTTTTAAAACTGCTGAAGGCATTGTTAAAGCATATGCTGCATCAAATTTATCTCGACCACAAGTAAACATGTAAGAAAAAATAAAAGAAAAATACATCTCTTTTAAAAATATTTATTACAAAATTGCTCATTCTCATGACACATGAAAACTTTTAACATAATGATGCAAAATTGAGTAGAAGACCTAAAGTTGTGGGAGCTGTAAAACCAAAAAAGGCAAAAGAAGTCCATGGATCACTTTACATGCTTATAGAGGTAAATTTACTAGATGTTTTATTATTAATTGGTATATCTATATATACATCTTATTGTTTTCTACTAATTTTAAAAATATTTTGTAGCACGGCCTACATTTAAAAAGATGTCGGGAGGCGGAAAGAATGCAAATGATTTTTGCAACAGAGAATAATCATAAATTATGGGAGACACAATATTCAAAAGTAAGCATGGCTCCATCTATAAGTAGGCAACACAACAACAATATTTTGACATCAACTACTATAACTCAAGAGCCAGCATCACAAGAATTTGATCAATGGTTAACACCATCGTCAAATCACTTCTCTGAAAGACAGACCACTCATCCACAACAATTAACTATTATGATTCCACAACCTACCACTTCCATTGAAGACTTTTGCAATGAAAAGATGGCTTATATGTCCATGTGTGAGTTACCTCAAGGGACGATTAATACATGTTCAATATACGAGCCACAACATGTGTATAACTCAATGATACATTCAAATCAAGGAAAGCCACAATTTAACAACAGTCAAAACTACAACACCGCTCAAGGTTTCATCAATCCATATGTGACTATTCAACCACAATCGATGCCCGGTTCATCCACCACCACAACTCAACAAGAACTTCAACTCAACGATGGTTGTCTCATTCATGACTCATATCACAATCCAAATTTCATAACTACTGCAGTACCACCAACAATTGAATCTCTTCATCAGGTAATCACACTTTTCCAACATCTGGTATTGCAAATATATATATAGTAATCACATATTTGTTTTAAAATATATTAGTGATGATTTTTTTACTGTTTTAGGATACTTCAAACATCACATTTCCATTTTCGACGGAACCACAATCAATACAAAAATATATACAACACCGTGTTTATAATTATCCTCCATACAATACTCTTGAAATGGTTAAAGCCCAACTCAGTGCATTACAAAGCTCAAACACAAGCTGCATTCAAGCAACGACTTCTCATGAAACCAACTTATCGTCTCCTGTCACAAGGGATGAGGAAGATCCAGTGGATAAGTATATTGACTGGGGAAAATTTGAAGAAGTGGATATTGATGAACTTGATCCAGTTGAAGCACTAGAAGCTTTAGGTTTTGGAGTAAGTCATTAACCTTAGAATTTTAAAAGTCTAAGTCATGTTATGCTGTATACGTTAATCATAATAAGTATGTATTAGAGAATTATAGAATTCGATTTAGCTTTATCAGTACACATAAGATAAATAGCAAAATTAAATTTTGAACTGTGAAACATATTATCTCTCAACCAACATCAACACTATGTTGTTGTTGTCCGCATAATATGCTTCTCATGTCATGGATTGAAATTTTGCATATATTCATGATGTCTAATTCATATGAGATTTTACCCTTTTTTTTAACGGCAGACTTTACCTTTTGCATACAATTTCTTAAAGTAAAATTTTTTATTTCATATACAAATTTGCTTAGACAGTGAAAAAATCGTTAACTATTTAAGTGAATCACTATACGAAACACTTTTTACCGCAATTAAATATTTAACACTGGGTTATATAGTATATGCTACGGAAAAAAATTCATACATACCCACCATATCTTGCTACACATTATTTGGATCTGTATCAGATTGTATATGCCTAGACATTTAAATATCATTTATGCTGAGTCACTTTTAGTTAACTTCTATTTCCACTTTGATTGTATGAGATGTACTAAGCTAATATTGGAGTGTAAAAAAAATAATTAATTCCTTATTTTAAGTGGTGTTTAAATATTTTTTATAGTGGAAGCCATTTACTTTAGTGATCTGATTAAAAGTTCATTACTGTTTCTACACCTAAAGGTTGGAGGTTCAAATCCCAGAGAATGCAATTTATTATCATTTGTGCAGATTAATGAAGAAAAATATTGCATGCGATCTTCTAGCATGGTGCAAGAGGACCGTCAAGATGGATCTTTGTAAAGCGGTTCAATGTGATAGAAATGGAATCATCAGACATGAATTCTCATAAAGTGGTTGAACTGGTCGTTGTACAATTTTCAATATAATAAAACCTTATAATTTATGATAAAATAATAAATCAAATCAAATCAATTCAGACGGCAAAAAATATATAACTTTAAAAAATATTTGAAGGCAAATTCTCCTATAAAAATAAAGATATGTAGAAGCACAAGAAAAATACAAGGTGAAAATGTATTTTTTGATGGCTGTCCGATATTCAAGTCAGTAAAGGTTTTTTTACTAATTTGGTGTGAAATTTTCCAATAAGTTTTATTACAAAATATTCACTATTTGAAGAAGTAACTCATTCTTCAAGGGAAAATAATTATTCTCAGAGGGAGTGTGTAATACAGAACTTTGCCTTTGATACTAAGGCTTAGTATTTATACTAGGTAATAACATGCGCTATGCGGAAGGTGAAATATTGATTAACTATTTTATAATATTAATTTAAAAATTATATTTTAAATCAGAGTAAAAAATATTAAAAATATAATTATTTAGTATAGTATTCAATTTTATGTTTGTGAATTGAAATATTTATAATATAATATAAAATATTTTAATCAAATATAAATTTAAATA
>OVBI01003589.1:0-11548 GCA_900406495.1 Sisymbrium altissimum | reverse complement strand
TCTATGAGATTTGGAAATAATAGTCTCTGGTCCGGATTATGGGGTCTGGGTTGGGGCATTTCCAGTCTCCAGAGTTTAGGAAGTGGGACGGGTCGGTCCGGATTATGGGGTCCGGATCGAGGCGTTTCATCCCATACCTCCCTTCTCTTGGTCTTTTCCTCCTAGGCGAGAAACGAAAACTTGTTCAGCTGATATGCATCAACCAGCTTAGCATTCCTCAGCAAGGCAACCAGCTCGGCATTTTTTGCTGGCTTAGTGCCTTCCTTCCCTAATAATTTTCGAAAAAGAAAAAAAAAATACCCAGCTCGGCATTTTTTGGCATCCAACCTGATGCAATCCTTCAAGCCGGTAGAAATGATCTGATGGATGGTAGAAGTGATTGAATCTCTCAATCAGTGAATGAAGAAGCTATCTGAATCACACAAACAACTTACTCCATAGATTTCTAAAGATCCTAAGTGCATCTCACACCTAAACTCTAAAGAATAAATTCAAAGACACATTTCTTTGAAAGAAAAAATACTTTTGTATTAACTTTATGATTCAAGGGGTCCTTTACAAATGGTGATGGTGGTGAGCTTATATAATGCTCATGTACAAAGATCTAGATAATTACAAACAAGAGAGAAATCCGCCTTTTAGAGATATTGTGGGGAAAAGGCTGAATGAGGGGGATTTGTTGACTCCTTTGAAACTTGATAGCTTGGACAAGTAATGATGATCCTTTGGAGTGTCTAGGTTCATGAAATATAGTGTCAAAACGTAGCTACCTTCAAAATATAGCTGTTGGTCTTCTTTGTCTTCAAATGATTCCATGTTAAATGTTCTTGATGCTGAATAAGGAAGGTTGACTTTGAGTGTGATATGCCTGATCCTGTGGCTTCTGGTGCATGTTAAAATGCTATATTACTCATTTGGAGGGTTAGATGTGTCTCCTAGTCGCCAAGTTCTCGTTTGTAGACATTTGAGTCCATGAGCTTCCAAGTAAGGCAAGTGGAAAATCCTCTGGTTTAGAAGTTGAATAACTTTTAAACCGTAATTAATTTTGGTATAAATCCAACTCTCCAGTCTTCTATTATGAAATGAGAATCCAAAACATTTGGATTCGTTGCTTAACTCCTCCTGGTCCGGTAGGTATGCTTCATTAAGTGCATGTTCATCTCCTTTGGGTTCACTGGAAGTCCATCGAGTTGTAAGTGGAATATCTTCTTCATGTAGAAAGATTTTGATGTGAATCCAATTCACCGCGTACCTCTGATGGGTTAAGTTTCTAAAATAAGTCGTTTTGTAACTTGGTTCCTCCTTTTTTGAGATGAATGCTTCATTTTCTGGTCGGATGTCTCCATGAAATTCATTGGTGGTCTGGCGGATTGATTCTTCTATATCTTCTTGGTGTGGAATCCTTTGGGGCTGATTCTTCTTTGTGGTGGCCTCAAAAAGAGTTGACTGTGATTTCCAAGTGGTTTTTAAGTTGAACGGATTGGTTTTTGCCTCCGTTTGAGGTGCATGTCTTCTTAACTCTCCCTAGCTTCATGTTTCCACCTCCGTGGCTGGCTTCGGTTTGATACTGGTTCTGAGTTTTGCATCACAACCCTTGATCATTTCCTCCAAAATGCTGAGACAAAGCAAGCATTGGCAAGCCAGCTCGGAAATTTAGTGGCCAGCTTGGCATTTTTTGCCTCTCTGCATCTCTTGTACAAAAACTTTCGAAAAACTTATCATGAACAGTTTTTCGGAAAAACTTTCTAAAATTTATCCTAAAACAGTTTTTCGGAAAAACTTTCTAAAATTTATCCTAAAACAGTTTTTCGGAAAACCTCTGCTAAAACTTTCGAAAAATCTATCCGAAACAGTTTTTCAGAAAAACCTTACTGAAACCCTCGAAAAACTGCTTGAACAGTTTTTCGGGAAAAACCAATGCTCGCTTGACAGCTCGGCATTACGCCAACCACTGACTAGCTCGGCATTCTTTGCCTTCGTAGAAGGTCCCAGACTAAAACTCATTCGGAAAAACTTACCTCGAACAGTTTTTCGGAAAAACTCGACTAACACCATCAATCTTAGCATTGCGTGTTGCACTCATTTCCTCTACTCCAATTTTTCCCACCGGATTTTTCTTAGTAAAATGTTTTTAATGAAGAAGCATCTTAAGCGTTCTGCGAGCCGATCCAAACATGCTAAGACGCTCAAACTAAATAAGATGACTAAGCCAGCCTAAGGACTTCAACTTCTGAATCGGTGCAATGGGAATTGGACGCCAAAACATCTTAGCTCCTTGATCCCGTTCCACAGGCTTGCGTACCGAACCAATCCCGTGGAGACCAAGGAGCTGCAAAGGCAAGTGGAAGAACTAATGAGCAAAGGAGACATTCGGGAGAGTATGAGCCCCTGTGCGGTACCGGTCCTTTTGGTGCCTAAAAAGGGATGGAAGCTGGAGAATATGCGTGGACTGCCGTGCCATCAACAATATCACGGTAAAGTACCGCCATCCAATTCCTAGGTTAGATGACATGCTGGATGAACTTTATGGTTCATGCATTTTCTCTAAGATAGATCTCAAAAGTGGTTACCATCAGATTAGAATGAAAGAGGGAGATGAGTGGAAAACCGCCTTTAAAACAATGCATGGGCTATATGAATGGCTGGTGATGCCTTTCGGTTTGACAAATGCACCAAGTACATTTATGCGTCTAATGAACCATGTGCTCAGGAATTTTATAGGGGTTTTCGTGGTGGTTTATTTTGATGATATCTTTGTTTATAGTAAAAGCTTAGGAGAGCATGCACATCACTTGCGTTTGGTGGTAGAAGTTCTTAGGAAGGAAAAACTTTATGCCAACTTGAAGAAGTGCACTTTCGGAACGGATAATCTTGTGGTTTTGGGTTTTGTTGTCAGTGCATAAGGAATCAAGGTGGATGAGGAAAAGGTGAAGGCTATCCGGGACTGGCCGAGTCCAAAGACAATCAGAGAAGTGAGAAGCTTCCATGGATTGGCCGGGTTCTACCGACAATTTGTACGTGATTTCAGCACCATCGCTGCTCCCCTGACCGAAGTAATCAAGAAAGAAGTTGGTTTCAAATGGGAGGAAGCACATGAATCCGCATTCTAAACCTTGAAAGAGAAGCTTACTAATGCCCCTCTTTTGGTCTTGCCTGATTTTCTTAAAATGTTTGAAATTGAATGCGATGCATCTGGTGTAGGAATTGGAGCTGTGCTCATGCAGGAGAAGAAGCCAATCGCCTTCTTTGGTGAGAAGTTGGGAGGAGCCATCTTAAACTACCCCACGTACGATAAAGAACTGTACGCATTGGTCCGTGCGCTCCAAACGTGGCAACATTACCTCTGGCCGAAAGAGTTTGTGATTCACACTGATCATCAGTCGTTGAAACACTTGAAAGGACAACAAAAGCTTAATAAAAGACATGTACGGTGGGTAGAGTTCATCGAGACATTCCCGTATGTCATTAAGTACAAGCAGGGAAAGGCCAATGTCGTGGCCGATGCATTGTCCCGCAGGTACGCTCTCTTATCTACTCTTGAAACAAAACTCCTTGGTTTTGAATTTATTAAAGAACTGTACGCTACTGACTCAGATTTCAAAGAACCCTTTCTTAACAGTTCTAAAACTGCGTTTGGAAAGTATTATAGGGTAGAAGGACTTTTGTTTCATGATAATCGTTTGTGTGTGCCACATTGTTCTCTTCGAGAAAAGTTTGTTAGGGAAGCACATGGAGGCAGGCTAATGGGACATTTCGGAGTAAGAAAGACCTACAAAGTAATGCAAGACCACTTTTACTGGTCGAACATGCTGAAGGAGGTGGAAAGAATTTGTAGTCGATGCGTGACCTGCAAGGAAGCTAAATCCAAATCACAACCCCAAGGTAAGTACATGCCTCTTCCAATACCTTCGAATCCATGGGAAGATATACCGATGGATTTTGTGCTCGGGTTACCTAGGTCTAGGACCGGGAAGGATTCGATATTTATCGTTGTCGATAGGTTTTCTAAAATGGCTCATTTTATCCCGTGCCAAAAATCTGATGATGCGGTTCATGTAGCTGAGTTGTTCTTTCGGGAAGTTGTTAGGTTGCATGGATTGCCTAAGACGGTCGTATCAGATAGGGATACAAAGTTTTTAAGTTACTTTTGGAAGACCCTCTGGTATAAATTAGGTACTAAGCTCTTGTCTCAACAACATGTCAACAAACCGAACTGGTCAATAGAACTTTGTCATCGTTACTTAGAACCGTTGTTAAAAAGAATCTTAAGAGTTGGGAAGAGTGTCCATCTCATGTTGAATTCACTTATAATCATGCAATGCATTCTGCTACTCTTCATTCTCCTTTTGAAATTGTTTACGGTTTTAATACTACATCCCCACTTGATCTTTTATCTTTGCCTTTAAATGAGAAGATTCATGTAGATGGGAAAAAGAACGCAGAAATGGTCAAACGAATTCATGCCAAAGTAAAAGGAAATATCGAGGCCAAAACAAAGAAGTATGAAGAATACGCCAATCGGAAAAGAAGAGAAGTGATATTCAAACGGGGGTACTTAGTCTGGGTGCACTTGCGCAAAGAGAGATTTCTGGATGAAAGAAAGTCCAAGTTAATGCCCCGGGTGGATGGACCTTTTGAAGTTGTCAACCGAATAAGCAACAACGCTTACCAACTTGATCTTCGAGGTAAATATGATATTTTTTCAACTTTTAATGTTGCTGATTTGGTATGTTTTATGGCAGATATTCAAAATTCATGGTCGAATCCTTTTCAAGAGGAGGAGAATGATGGGAAAATGGTCGATGAATCGAGTCATAGTGATGCGGAGCAATCATCGTGGGGCAAAGTACGGATGGGTTACTTAAACTTTTGAGAAGTATTCTCTTTGTTCCTTTGCGAACTTTTCTGTTGCTTTAAGGGTTACTTCAGTGACAAATCCCTTAAAAGTCAATCTTGTGCGTCATATCAAGAGACTTCTAAGGCCGGGAATATCAAATGAACCTCCGCAACCCTTGTGCGACCTAATCACTTCACCGGAGCTAGTAGCTCCCTTATCCTCCACCGCACTGAAAGCATTTCCCAGGCCAACTCGCCATCATATTCCGTGAGCTACCGAGCTGACCGAGCTGGACCATTTCTGTCCGAGCTGGACCTTAAGCTCGTTTAGCTCCTTATTTTCCATCCTTAACCCTTACCTAGCTCGTCCAAGGCGTTTAGACCTGGCCAGCTAGCTGATCGTGAACCACAACCCGGACGGTCGTGCTGGACGTACCGACTGCGACCGGACTGCGACCGGATTCTTATCCTTGGTCTTGTGGTCCGACCCGAAGGTCTTAGTTAGGTTTGGGGACGTTACAAAATCGGCCAAGCCAATCGTTTGGCACGACCCGAGCTAACCGGATCGGCCATCTGATGGGAAGTTGATCGTTGCCAACCCAATTAGCTCGGGTGACCTGAACAGCATCTCCAAATGCTTAGCCGAACAATCGTCCCGTGCTTCCATCCACCGGGTTGGTCGTTTGTTCCCTCGAAACGTGCCGAGCAAGACATGCCATTCTGTGCTACCATGACCAGCTCCGCCGGACATGCTCCCTCAAAATGTGCCGAGCCGGACGTGCCATCCCGTGCTTCCATTGAACGGCACGGCCGGACATGCTCCCTTAAAACGGGCCAAGCCGGACATGCTCTCTCAAACGGGCCGAGCCGGATGTGCTGTCCCGTGCAGCCATCGAGTGGCTCGGCCGGACGTTCTCCCTCAAAATGTGCAAAGACAAAGGTGCCGTCCCGTGCTGCCATCGACCTGCTTGGCCGAACATGCTCCTTTGAAATGTGCCGAGCCGGACGTGTCATCCCATGCAGCCATCGACTGGCTCAGCCGGACGTGCTCCCTCGAAACGTGCCGAGTCAGACGTGCCGTCCAGTGCTGCCATCAACATGCTCGGCTGGACGTGTTCCCTCAAAACGTGCCGCACCGGACGGTCATACTCATCTCGGTTGTTCGTCTTCATCAACTATGCCTTTTCTTCATCCCCATAAATTATTTCGAGAAATTTTTCGATGTTTCTGCAAACTCCTCGATGTTTTGTGAAACACATCATTTTTATCTATTGAAAATGGTAAACCTTTAACTTAAAACAAACCATAGAATTATTAAACTAAAGAAATTATAGAATTTGCAGATGAAGGAAGAAGAAGGGCCGAGCTGGCAAGGAGAGTATCGTGGGGTTCTTGAAGATTCTCAAATATTCCTAAAAATCAGTAGAAGAGACGAATACGTCGGAAATTTAGCTAGTTAAGGCTTATACTTGTCAAGTATATATAGATATCAATGTATTGCTTTCAAGACAGATTATAAATTTTCATATTTATTAAATTTCCTTTTCGTTTATTTCCTTTGTGCGGAAATTATTTTATATATTCAATAAATATTACTTTCGATCTTTTTTCGAGTTTCTCTTTTTAGAATTTTTAGGACCTAATTATCGATTTACTTTCCTAAAATACATTATGCAGATTTCGGTTCCCACAAAAAGATTGAAGTCAATGGAGAACATTCTTCACACACACTCTCACTACATTTCATTATTTGTTTCTCTTTTAACAATTGTATCTCAATTCATGTCAAAAAGGATGTGAAATAATTAATACTAACAACTATTTGGTCTCACATTTTTTTTTGTTTCTCCAATTCGCTCTAGTTTTCACTTTACGTTTCTAAAAATTTTAAACATTTGTAGTTTTTTCCTTTGTCCGGAGATGACGTTAATCTTAAAATTATTTATAGGAGGAGTAATGTAAAACGATCCTTTTTGAAGACATTAATGTCAAGAAAGACCCACTCAAAAGAAAAATGCTAAAAATGACCCATTATGTTCAAAATATCAGTTTTATTCTCATATTATTTGATTGGGTTCACTGTTCACTAGGGGGTTGAGTTGAGTATTTTTAAAGAGTAAACTGTAATTTCATACCAAAAAAGATAATTTCTCACATTTTATTTTTGAGTGGGTCTCCCTTCATATAAATATCTTAAAAATGGTCATTTTAATAAATCACCCTTATTTATATTTATATTTTTTTATATTTGAAATTTATGATACAACCATCTCTAGAAAATAGGCAATTGGCTATGCATCTATATCTTATTAAAATAGAATCAATAAAATAAATTAATTACCTTTACCTAATGTGCTATTTACAGAAAATATCATTAAATATAAATAAGTTTGTGTTATGAAACTGAATGTTTCTGTGTCTATTAATGACTGACCAAGGGTCCATATATATAGTGGTTTACATGAAGGGAGAAAAGGAAATATGACATAAACAAGAAGAGGAAAACCTTGGACGACAAGGAATAGAAAAACTCTAAGTATGGGCCGACTTATGCTTGGTTATATTGGGCCGGTTATGGAGTCCATCACTATTTAATTTATAACACTCCCCCTTGGATGACATAACTGTGCCAGATGCTAAGGATCTTTGTAATACGCTTGGGGATGTTGCCTCATTAAAACCTTACCAAGAAAACTCAGTGGGACAAAACCATAGTGAAGGAAAAAGAGTACAACATGTATTACTCCCCCTGATTTGAGCATCACTGAAGATCTCCAAGTCTTCGCATTCCAATCTGATGTATGAGTTTCTTGAGTGTCGAAGTCGGCAATGCCTTGGTGTATAGATCAGCTGAATTTTAGCTTGACTGGACCTGCAGAACTTGAACTTGACCGTCCTTTTGTAATTCATGTGTGAAGAAGAACTTTGGTAAAATGTGCTTCGTCCGGTCGCCTTTGATGTAGCCATTCTTGAGCTGTGCAATGCAGGCCGCATTGTCCTAGTACATAATGGTTGGTTGACAATGTTACTCGGATGGACTTAGAAATACAAGTGTTTACAGATTAACCCATAGTCCATCCATATGGGTCTTTGGTCGAATCTGATGGTCTCTTTTTTTTCTTATGACCATCGTATGTAATTTAAGACGTGCTGACCTTAACCTCACACATACAGCACGGCTATGATTTCTACAAGTTTATTGCAGTTCCATATATGTAGGTCATAGTCTATCTAATGATTGATTGATAACTTGTATCATCGAAATAAATTAACCTTTTTTTGAACTGGTTTAGTATATACACAAGGAATTTATATTTATTTATATGGACTGATTTAGATTGTTATTATAGAACTTATTTAGCAAGTATTACTTAGTCTATACCATATGCAGCTGCTTTATTTTCAGTCCATAAACAGCTTAGGAACAATGTTGTTCTTGAGAACTTCTTTTCTCATCTTTCTGGTACCTTTATTTATTATTTATCCAGTGATCCATATGCTGCTTACTATATCAATCTGATTTCTTTCTTATGTGTCCAGATATCATAAATTTTCGAGTTTGTAGCAGCACCCACCACATTTGGAGTATATCTCCTTATAATTTATTCCTTTGTCTCTGTGAGTATCCTTGTGTAACCAAGTTATCTTGAAATGCTTGTAAAACATGAACACGTTAGATCATGTGGTCTCACGATTTTCTTTCCTTCACAGGACTTATTTATCCACTGGTTTAATCATCTGATGGCATTTTTCTTATGTGGCCAATACGCCCATCACTTTCATAATCCCACGTTTCCTTTTATCTTATGAATGCATTCTTATTTGTGGGTTCTGATCCTCGCTTGTTTCTTTATTGTTCAAGTGCTACTGTCTTGTATGCGCTTTCTTATACATTTTGGTGTTAAGATTCTTATGTAGTTTCTATTTTGATCCATACATGATTTGATTGATTTGAGATTTCATTATCCAGGACCTTTATTACCTTTCAGCTTGGCGTCCCAAGCTACATGGTTTGGTACCTTAGATGTTCAGCTGGCCAGCCTTATATCTCTATGTCTGGACTGGTTTCCTTAATAAACTCGGATTTGTATTATCCACCATTTTTTCTTTCCGAGGTTTCTTATCTTATAGAACTTATTGGTCTATCTTGTGTAGACTTCGCAGCATCTTGATTGTGTCTCTAAGACATCAATTTTGTGGTGCTTAAGCTGATATGATTTAGTCATTTATTTCTTTCCTTTTCGGGTCAATGTGTCTGGCATCTGATTCTGCTACCTTTATATAATCTTTGTATTTCTTTGCTCTCATTGATCGTCTTTAAATCTTTTTTTAGTCCGGGGATCTTGCCAAGACAATGATGGTTAATACCATTCCTTTATTTATCAGCTTATTACATTTCTCTTTCTAATGTTGGATATTCGGATTCATTAAACTCATGTAGTCCGTGTTCCTTGGCCACCAAATAGATCACCCATATTTGGCTCAAGGTTTCTTTAAAATTCGTAAGAAAAACATTTCTTATCCAACATATATATATTCTCAATCTTCTTATGAGGTCCCATCTTATACGGCACATATGTATGTGGTGGTTTTATTCAAAATCTCTTAAGATGGTATATGTCTGGCTCATGACCCGTATTCAATCTGAGATGGGAATATCTATGCTCACTTATACGGCCTGATGCATATTAATCTTATATACATGTAAAAACTTGTGATGTCTCCAAGCTGATAGACTTTAGGGTCTAAACCTTATAGGTAATGACCTTTGTTTATCAAATTCGGCCAAGTCTTCTTATGGTCATAGAATTTGTAGTATAGTCATGGACAACAGGTTTTTCCTCACTCCCGCTCATGAATATACTATAATTTTGTGATGCTTGGGACAATAAATCTAATGAGTTTCCCTTGTGCACATGTAACACAACGTGAGATTCTATGGGATAACTCTTTGTGCCTTTTCATGATCAATCTTCGCATCAAGTTTTGGACTTGGATGGCTAATCCAGTCATGCCATATATAGTAAATTCGTGGGGTATACTTATTGTGGTTACCATGGCTTTTCATACTGATCTTTGGCATAGTCTAGATCAATAGAGAATGCAAGTATAGTCTCGACCATTTTCTTTTAATGCCTTTAGGCGATTTTAAGGAATTTTTTATTTTCTTTTGCCCATTATTTCTATTTGGAAACCATTCTTATAACTCAATGGGCTTTGTATAGGTGAGAAATTCATGCCCTTTAGGCAATGCCTTTTGGTCGAGATTTTATACTTGTATTTTTGAACTCATATTGCCGTTTATATAAGTAATAAAACATTCATATTATCAAGTAAGAATCAAACAAGATAATAGCAATAAAATAAACTCAAAGTAGTTCTAAAATGTCAAAACAAAGCATGAAACATAAAATCAGAATGTCGAGATCTCATTTCTTTAGTCAATGTATAAGCCGGCCTCTCAGTCCATGTGTTTTCACACGACTTCCTCCTTATTATTATTAGCATTCTTTGCTTCAGGAGGTCTCATCTCAATGTTACGTTGCTCAATGTATCTTTTCTGCAGTTTCTCAAATCTGCTGATAGTATCTCTAATTTTCTGCTTTCTTTACTCCGTTTCCAAAAGGTATGACAATAGGTGATTATAGTTGGTGAAACTTTTGGCCTTATGTGATAACAACAAATCCTTTGGATGGAATGTGGAGTAGGCCTTATATAGTAAGTCCTCATGTGTTACCACTTCACCACATAGTTCAAGACCATAGGCGATTTTCATTAGAGTAGAATTATATTCGTCCACAGATCCAAAATCCTTGAAATTGAGGATCCTCCATTCTTTCATGGACTATCGCTATAATACCATTCAGTATCTTTCATTTAACTTTGTCCAAAGGTCAAAGGGATCCTCAATATTTAGGTACTGATCTCTCAGTTCCTCAGTAAGATGATAGCATATAATTGTTATGGCTCTATGCTTTTGGCTTTCAATTTCATTATTGTTATCAATGATACATCTCCCGAGTCCTCTAGACTTCAGAGCAACTCTAGTGTTCATTACCCATTCTAGAAAAGTATCTCCAGAGAGATTTATGGTAGAATAATCTGAGGGTTTGAATCTCGACATCTGAATCATATTATCAATCAATTCAAGAATTTAGAATTCATGCAAACAATGCATATGATTTCAAGATATTCGACCATTTCTTACAATGCTAGGTCAATATGTATCAACATGAGATAATGTGCATAAGCCACACGTCTTAATTATATGCTTAAGCCACACGGCTATGATGATGCAACAACCTTAGCAAATTGAATTCTATAATGCATCAAGTAATCCATATGTGAATACATCTAAAATATTATTCAAAAATGAACAATGTCACATGGGTATGAGATGAGGATAGGATTTCAAGGTCCTTAACATATTCAGGGTTTCAGTTTATGAATGCATCAAGAGAAACTATCATCTTAACTCTCATGCAATAATCAATCAAGCACTAATCATTCCTAAGCCTCAAAATAAAAATTNCCTCAAAATAAAAATTCGAATTTAATCAATCTGGTAATTAGGGTTTTCAAGGCCCTTTAGGATTCAAATTCGAATTAGGGTTTTAAGAATCGATATACAATGAATATATCAATGTCTAAGGTATTATGAGATTAACAAGCTGATACAAGTAATAAGTTATCATGCGATTTAAACAATTAA
>OVBI01003588.1:0-11558 GCA_900406495.1 Sisymbrium altissimum | reverse complement strand
AGAGAGTTTAAAGAATTCTAAATCCGTTCTTGAGTGTTCTCGTTTTTACAAGTTATGCCAATTGCCAAATAGTTTATACTTTATAGTTTTATACATTATTGTATTTTCATGATTGTTCATATTTTTGCATTATGGAATGTTAGTTATATTTGGCACTACCGTCTTCTGATAGAGAAAATAGTTAGTAGTCTTCATTTTGTTCTGATTACATGTTTTTTTTCATTAAGAGAAACAAAACGCATGTCGCTTTCCTTGTTTATAATTCGAAATTGTGAATAGTGTTCAAATAACAATTGATAATAAACCGATCTGATTAGAAAAGCAATTTTTTTATAAAAAAAAACTTCGTTGAAAGGAAAAGTTGTAAACAACGTCTACTGAACTTGAAAAAAATAAAAATAAATAAATAACAAACACTGGAGGTGTTATAAGATTGAGTAGTTTTAATGTAATTGGGTGTTATTAAATTGAATAATTTAACGTAATTGGACTTAAAAGTTCACTACAAGAAAGAGGGCTAAACAGCGATGAAATTTAGTGAGAGCTGATCGCCTCGGAAAAATAATGACAGATTGGTGTGTAGTTCATGAGAACAGACAGAGTTTGTTGGTACAGTCTCGGGAATCTCCGAGAAAACCAAGTTACCGATAAAATCTCGGGACATAGGATCGTAATTTTATTAGAAAATAAAAATCTTTCAAGAAATAAAGATCGTTAGTATTCAATCGAAAACAGTTTTCGAAAGATTATCGGACATATATAATTATTGGAAAGGAGACGGAAGTATCGACGGAAAATCGTTGTTGATTTGCCGGCTTTTCTATCACTGCTTCAAAAAAATCCATAGACGTAACCGAGAACTACAATGTCAGAAAATCGTCGGTAAAAAAAAGCTGTTATTACAGAGGGACACAGAGCATGTAACTCAACCAAATCCATTTGAACAATTTGCAGCCAGAAACCCTAATTTTTTCCCCAAATTGATTTCAAGTATACACGAAGATACAAACCACGATACACGACGATACAAACAATTTATACTTTCCTAGCTTATGTTTAATATTGGGCTTCATTAATCTAGCATGGCTTAAGCCTAATCATTTTATTACGACTTACGAGAATGGGCTTCTTTGGGCTTCATCTGATTACCCTAATAACTCCCGTTATGGTTCCGACCAACTCTCGAAGAATTCATTCGTCATCTTCTCTTTTCTTGGAATGTCACCGGAATGTTTCGACCTTGCTCCGAGAATCCTTTTCGAGCTGAGAAAAATTTATGAAAGAGTCAAATCCCTCCTCTCAAATTAAGTTACCCTATCAACCACTTCGATTAATTGCAAGAGTTTGCCGTCGTGTTTCCGACAATCTCTCACAAGGTTTGTCAGTACTTTATCGTTCCCAAAAATTTTCTATATATCTCGCCTATTCCTTTCACATCACTTTAACCCTAGTTTGAATTGTCTTAACATCATTTCCTAGGGAAAGGGGAGTAAAAGCTGGACTTTGTAGATTTTTATATATGAAGAAGCAAAGATAAGATCCTCTTATACTTTCTTCCACATATTTCTCACTATTGCTCCTTCTCTCCTATTATCAAGGTAGTGTTTTAGTTTTATGATTTTCTATAAATTAAATATTGTCTTCGGCTTATGAAATTGAGTTACTGGCTTGGTAATATTCTTTTTTGTTGTTTATTTTGGCCTAGTAAATATGTTGATATTTATGTTAGAAGAAAATGTGAATCTCTATATAGATCCATTTATATATAATAGATCCGTTTATATATAATACATCCGTGTTTTTGCATATAGAGATAAATTGTAGGTAATGAATATAGAGACAAATTTCAGTTCATGAATGGCATCAAGCTTTATAAACAATGCGTTGCTGGACCTTATGCTTTATTCGTGATGTTCAGGCGTTTCTGTGCGGGTGTAATATAACTATTATAATGGGAAACGGGTGTTTTCACATTTTTGTTTACTAGCGTTATGAGGTCAATTATAAGTACATTTTACTAATCCTCCATTTTACTGATGTATGACGCTTGCAACTGGACCAGGATAATGGCGTAGATTCATGAATCAAGGGAACACTTCTAGAATTGATTTCGATGACACAGAGCCGCCTAGCTAACCTATAGACACAGACGATATTCACGTTCAAAATTCACCAACGATTAATGTTCTACTTCTCTGGATTCATGGAACAACAACGATTTTTCTGCCTATTAATGTTTTACTTCTCTATACTTTATGGAATGGTCAAATATATGCTGTAAAAAATGTTCTTTCTACTATATTATCTTAATATTTGTAAGATAAGTTACTTTTTATAATATATGCTCTGAAAGATCTTTGTTTAGTGTATGCAGTGTACAATATTTCTATTTTATATGAACACTGACCCGTCTCCGATAACCAAGCCACTGTTACACTTGTGACAACCATGTCGGTGTTTGCCGATACACTCCCAATCAATTACGGATATAATTGCGATGTATGTTACCATCGATATATCCTCGCAAAATCCCAATTAAGTTCCAACAACTATAACTGATGTATTAACGATCATTATTCCAGGGTTTTTCTGACATTGTTGGTCCTCACCATGTTCTCGGTCTTTTCCGACTAATAATCCCGACAACTTTTCCTAAAAGATTTGTCATCGGTAATTACCGACAACTACCCGACAAACACTTATTAGCGAGAATCAAAGACCGACTACTCTTGTTTTGTCGGAACCCAGTCGTTGTTCTAGTTTTCCGATGAGATCCAGACAAAAACATGCTGTCGCCTATGGGGTTTTCTCTTGTAGTGGTTATATAATAAATTTTGTTGGATTTGATGAATTCACTATAATATCACAATAGATTTAATATTAGTCTATTTACTATGTGTATTGATTAATTGATAAAGATTTCCAAAACATGATTTTTTATAGTCTTTATTTTATGAATAATCAAAATATAAGATAAGATTTGCATTTGTTTTATTCATGTTTTTTAAGGAATAATACATTAAAATTTAACCAAATCAAGTGGAAATTGAAGAAAACTTATTTTTAACGTATTTTAGAATACATCAACCAAAAAAATGTTTAATTTAGTAACAATATATTTTTGATATATTTTTAACAAATACACAATTATATAACACCTGATTTTATTATGAATTTAAAACACACTTCATTCTTAAAATACAGCATTCAATAATTCCAGTATTTATATTGGTTGAGATGTTGTTTAGAATTAGTTTCTCATAGATAAAATATATATTTTTAATAAAATTAAATTACATAATTAAATTAATAAAATTAGACATATTAGAAAAGGATAAATGATGCCATCATAATTGTTTGGCAACATGTTTAGTTTTAGATAAAATATAAGCATAAAATCTAATAAAACTAAACAAAATATAATCTTACAGATCTCTTTATTATCAAATAGATCTTCTCAAGTGATATCCTAGCAAATTTCTTAAATTCGTAAGAATCTTAAAATGTTGAATTTTTAATTTCTCAAAGAAATTCAGAAAAAAATAAAAAAATCCTAAAACAGATATACATTTCTTAATTATAATATCTTTTTTTTTAAACTAAAAAAATTCATAAATCATAAAATATTCTTAAAACAGATATTCATTTATTAAATACAAGAAATTTTAATCGTGTCAACAACAAAAAACCAAATTAACTTTTTCAAACTAACCATTTTTAATCTATATGCATAAGACCGGTAAAATAAATATTCTCATACAATAAATTAATTCACTTAAATAAATTAATGATAAAAATAAAATAAATCAATCTCATTTATCGTGATTTTCAATTATTATAAAACAGTTCCACACGAAGAATATTTTTTTCTACAAAAAACAAAACAACTATTTTCAAACCAAATTATGAATTAAAAAATAAAAATAAATATTGTCCCACACACTAAATTATTAACAAGAGAAAAACATAAAAATAAACTAGAATATATTGATTAGCAGATTTTTATCCGCGCAAGCACGTATGTACTTATTTTTTTATTATTATTGAGAAGTATATTTATAAAAATACATAAAAAATTATTCTTTTTGATTTATGCCATTGAATAAATATATTAAAAGTGTTTAGCATCAGATTTAATAGAGATTAAAATTATAACTGCATTGGTTTAGTTAATTAAACTAATAAGTATTTTATGGATAGAAACAAAATATTATTTAGAAATTATTTAACCAATTACATTAAAGATTTTCTGTTTGGGAAATAAACATTAATAAATTTCATAAAAATAAAAATAAATATTTATTTTTTATTGCAATATATAATAATTATATTTATAGAAAGTTATTAATCATAAAGTAATAAATAAATATCTAAAATAATTTCTTTAAAAATAAGGAAAAATAGATTTTTTCAGTTATCACCACCTAAATTATTTTACAAAATTTTAATTTTTTTTAATTCATTTTTCGTAAATAATACTTCATAAACTAAATTTAAACAGTTATCGATATAATATTTAATTATTAAAATTTTATATTAAAGAAAAAAGTTTAGAAGATTTTCAATTCAAATCATTTAGATTTTTTACAAATAAAAATATTTGACTGAAAGATTTTTAACTTACTTCTAAAATTTTCACAACAAGCTAAAAAATTTTATTATATAATCAACAAAATTTTCTTAATGATTATGTCATTTCATTAAGAAACATATATATATAATATTAGTAACGTTTATCTAAAATATATCATATTTTATTAGTAATTTTTATTCAAAAATTTTGATATTAAATTGAAAAAAACTATATAGAACTTTGCCTTGCAGAAAAATGGATTTATTATTAGATTTTAAAATGTGTAAGAGTTTTGTGTAATCAAAAAATGTTGAAGGGTTTTGAATTCATCATATACTTATTTATCATAAGAAGATGAATCTACACAGTCCTCTATCATAATATTTTTAAATCTAATAACATTATTTTAAATTTAATTTTAAAAATACAACTTTTATAAAATAAATTTTATTGTTTTTTAAAGAGGAAATTTGGATAAATACCTTAATTTGATATTATATTTTGAAAACTACACCATCTTTTTATACTTTTGAAAAATACGCTTTTTCATAAGTGAAATGACTAAGTTAGCCTAATTAAAAAATTTAATAAATTTGACATTAAAATTTTATTCTTATAAAATAATATATAAAATAAATAATATATAATTAGTATTTATATGTTTTAANAATAATATATAAAATAAATAATATATAATTAGTATTTATATGTTTTAATTAAAATTGTGAAATATCTGAATTTAGTTAGAATTTGATATCTTAAAATTTTTATTTTTGGATTTTCAACTTCTATTTTTGTAGAATTTTTTGATTATTATAATACTTTTATTGTTAGATTTTTTTTTTTTTTGCTTTTGAGAATAAGAAAACATGTTAATTTGATTTTTGGCTAAGTTTTATTTAAACCTAATCATTGAAAATTTCATAACTGATAATTTTTAAAAAATTCAATAATAAATATAATAAAAGTTTTAGAGAAGCTATTTATATAAAATTAATTAGTAAAACATAATTTTTATTAGAGATAATTTTAAAATATTTCAAATGTTATCCAATTATATATTTTAATATATTTAATAATTAAATAAGTTGATCAGAAAATTAATATTTTCGAATTTTTAATTTTATTTATTAAAATATGAGTCAAAAGAGTCTTATTATATATAAGTGTAGTTTTCAAAAAATTAAAAAACAGAGTATTTTCCAAATTTTAAATCTTAAACAAGCTATTTTGCTAATTATCCCTTTTTTAAAAGTATCGTTATTGTTTAAACACAAGTTAGAAAACTTAACCCCACACAAAGAACGGATAAAATCCTAGTTTTATATAAGTATTGTTACCCGAAATGATCTTGTGCAAGGTGGAGAGAGATTTTGGATATTTCAGCAATGAGGTTCTCATTGATGTATTTAATTAGTATTAATTAACTGCTGTTTAAAGTAAACCTTACCCATAGTTGTAGAGGGATATTTTGACAAGCATTGATGTATTTAATTAGTATTAATTAACTGCTGTTTAAAGTAAACCTTATCCATAGTTGTTGAGGGAGATTTTGACAAGCAATCCCGGTATTGAGGTCAACATGATGAGGATTTGTGTTCTTTGTTCTTCATTGCAGACTTGGATAAGCTCTTGTATGAAAAAATTCCCAAACTGATCCATTCCAAGTTCGACTACATGATTAATCACTTCCTTGAATATAACCACAACATCAAGAAAGCTTCCTTCTTCAAGCAGTTTCTGTAAATATCGACAACCCATTTGATCTTTTGCCATCAAGTACACAGAGCCGTAGATTCCAACAATGGAGGCAAGATCTAGAGACAGATCTTCCTTCATGGTTTTAGCTGAACCCTCACCATCTCGAGAACCTCCCATGGCTGAAAGAGTTTGAAAGATCCTATTTCCTCTGATTTCTTTAAAATCTAGTCGAGACTTCTGCGGCATTTGTTGATGTAATCTTTGTTCTGACGAGAGGTTAGGGTTAAGGTTAGGAACTAAGGATAGTCTTCCAAACCTAGCAATCTAAGCCTGTGATAGTCACCACCACCCATAGAAACTTCGCCATGAGAGCTCTGAACTAAACCTTGACGATGAGAAGAAACTTCCAGAAACGAACCGTAAAGTGTCAGACCCTGGTCGAGTCTTGAACATCCATGAAGATTTCTCGAGCCGGAAAAACCAAGAGACGGATGAAATCCGGTGAAAAGATCAATATCGGCCGTAGAAGCTGTCGTATTCAGCTTTGGAAGGTTTCCACCAGACTGTTGGTTCACACATGGGTTTGAAACCGGAGTCATGGAGTTTGTACGGTCACCGGAAAAGCTAAATCCGTCGGAAGCACATGTTGCTTCCATACCCATTCAGGTTACTAGAGATATATTCTTGTTTGGGTTTTTCTTTAGTAAAGATTAATATATCCGTTGGCACCTTGAGTATTGCTTCCCAGTTTAGATTGATTATCTCTACCAACACTTGTTTCTGGCTAGAACAGTTGAAGGATCTTCAAGTTTTCACAGTTGCACGTGTTATTTTATGTTTATAATTGTTAGTGTCCGATCTCGCATCTTATGTGCGAATCCACGAAATCATTTTAAAGATCAATATATATCATTTTACAAAGCGATCCCTATGTAAATCGCCACCAAACTACTACGATAAGAAGAAACAAAGAAGTTAGACTTCACTCTAACATCTCGAAACTAAACAACAAGCACGAGATGAAATACTTTGAGAACGAGCTCAGGGAAAATGATCAAAGGATAATCAAGAAATAAAGATCTAAAGTACAGAGCCATAAGGAGTGAACAATAAACTTAACTTATCGTCGTTATATATTTATTTTTTAAAAGTTATAACCGATAAATTTAGGAATACTTATTCTCTTTTATGGCACGAAGATAAATGCTAATAATTGTATAGACAACTCCTCAAATCACTGAGAGAGGGAATGAAGTTTTCCAGCACAACAATCAAATACAATATCATTCTATATATTTCTTTGAGCTTTGAGACTTGTTCTTTTTTTCTACATGTACTCTAACTTCCTTTCAACTAAGTTCTTGTTCTTCCTCTTTGCCTGAACTGAAATAAACTCTTTGTTAAACAAATAATAGTGTGGAAGATTTATAGCACTCATATTTTGGCGTTAGAAGGAGGAGGTTTCTTTCTTTAGCTTTGTCTCTTTCTTAATTCAGAAAAGGTTTTCACTGGTCATGACTAGAGGAGCACAGTCCCAGCCTGTAACCAATGAGGCAATCCTAAAATCCATTGGATAGATCCAACAAACCTTGACTAACATGGTGCCGCAAGTGCAAGGGGTTAGAGACAGACATCAAGATCCTCCACACGGCCCAAGTGGACGCGGCACGTGAGCCAGCGGAGCTCTCCCTAACAACTATACTGTCAATCCTAATAGTACTAATCCAACTAGTTCCATGGAGGATGAAGATCCGGAAGCTCCCCCGAAGGTCCCAAATCCCGAAGAGGCACACATGCTGAACCTTGTCAATACTTTGGATTTTGATGGCGTTATATGTGAGCTGAAAGAAATGAAATCCAAGTTCCATCAGGCAACCAATTCGGCTAATGCGACTGACCGCGTCATAAAGAAAATTAGACGTACCCCATTTATACTGCTCATTGCAAATTTTAAGATCTGAGACTCTCCTAAAATTGGACTCCAAACCTATGAGAGAAATAGCGATTTTAGAAGCTACTTGGCAGCATTCTAAATTGCAATGGGGCGTATAGACCTTGCAAACCACGAAGATGACACAGACTTCTGCAAACTCTTCTATGAGAATATGTCAGCAGCGTCCTTACTTTTGTTCATCCAACTCGAGCCGGGTTTCATTGACAGCTTCAACGAACTGTCGGCTACGTTTATAAAGCAGTATTACATGTATATGGAGAAAGAGACCTCTGGCGCCGATATGTGGGCCCTATTCTAAGGATCGGGGTTAATCGCTGCGCAGGTATGTGATCAGATTTAAGGACATCATGTCCAAAATTCCTCGCATATCCAGCAGTGCGGGCATCTTGCAATGACCCGGTCAATCTCACAGATATTGACCAGATCAGACAGAGTTCATATGAAGGAATTATGACATTTACAAATCAGGTGATTTCAAGTTACGTGAATTTCATGTCTCTAAATATTTTGCATGTTAAGCATTTATTATGGACAAATTTGTTGTAACTCCTCTATATAATGAAGCTCAGATTATTAATAAAATACGTCTTTGAATGTTATTTCTGGAACTTTTGAGTGGTTAACTCATTATTTTTGTCAATGGTGTGTAATATCCATTGATCTGGTCATGGTGGGTTACATCATTGATCAAAACCTCTTTTTCATGTAGGTGTGTCATATCCTAGGACTGGCTGGGCCCGTGCAGGATGTTTCGCAGTGGTTGTGTTGTAAGTACTTTGATGGAATGAGATTGAAAGTATGGACATAACTTATGTGCAGAGGTTACTATTGTGAATGCAGGCTTCTCCATCATTAGGTAGCGAGTTTCTGGGTCGGTGAGCGTCTTGCTAACGTAGTAGATCGGTTTCTGCTCTCCTCGGTCTTCTCATACGATGACTCTTCTTATTGCATCGGAAGATACTGGCATGTAAAGGTACAATTTTTTTTCTTCTTCCGGTTGGAGAGGATTGGCTGCGTTGAGAGGTATGCATTGAGCTGACCAAATGCCTTCTTGCACTCCTCATCCCATCTGAATTGCTTGTTGTTGCCTTTCAGCATCTGATAAAATGGTAGACATATATCAGTCGACCTTGAAATGAACCGGTTCATGGCCTCGATCCGTCTGGTGAGTCTCTGGACCTCTTTGATGTTATTAGGTGATGGCATTATTAGGAATGTGTTGACTAGGCTTGAGTTTGTTTCAATCCTCCGTTTTGTCACAATGTAACCGAGGAACTTTCCTGGGGGGACTCCAAACGTGCACTTGACAGGGTTCAGCTTAATATCATAAGAGTTTAGAATGCTGAAATACTGTTCCTAGTGAGCGATATGATCACATTGGTGTAATGATTTAATAAGCATGTCGTCTATATTATACTACCACGGTTTACCGAAGTACTCGTTAAAACATTTTGTTCATCAGGCGCTGATAGTTAGCGCCAGCATTCTTCAACCTGAAAGGCATGACTCTGTAGCAGTAGATACCGTGATTGGTGATGAAGGACATTTTCTCCATATCGTCTGGACTCATCATGATCTGATTTTAACCTGAGAAAGCATCCATAAATGTTAGAAGATCGTGACCTACGGTGAATTCCACCAGTTTATTGATGTGAAGAAGCGGGAAGTTGTTTCGGGAAGGCCTTCTTAAGATCCGTGAAATCCACGCAAACTCTCCACTTCCCACTCTTCTTTGTGACTACCACCGGAGTTTCCAGTCAATCAAGGTACTTGACTTCTCGTATCGATCCGATGCCGATGAGTTTTTCCATTTTGTTATTGACCGCCCGGGCTCAATATGGTCCGAGCTTTCTCCATTTATACTTTTTGGGTTTGAAGCTGGGATCCACATCGAGTTCATGGGAGATGATAATCGGACTGATGTCGGGCATGTCTTATGCTGACTAGGCAAATGTGCTACAATTCTTGGATAATTGTGTAACAACTCGATATTTAAGGCCCAGAAAAGCCCCAAAAAAAATCTGCAGAAAACCCTAGGGTTTCCTCTCCTCTATTTAAAAGAGCCATGACCTAGAGGTGGGATAGAGGTTTTTGTGCAGCGAAGCCCTACTGGTTTGCCATCAAGACAACCGTCGATCAACCACCTCGAATGGAAAAGCCACCAGAGCCATCTACATAGACATAGGGGACAGATCCAACCAGTTCTAGGAGAATGAGGAATCGGATAAGTAAATCAAATCCAATCGATCTGAAAATTGGTAGGTATGTTCTGTACTCATTCATCTATCCACTTCTGAAAGTGATTCATCATTCGGATCTGTATACTGAAAGTTATATTTGTTTCTCTGAGCACGTTTGGAAAGGTTCTGGAATTTGCATCATCATTTTATCGCCATTTTGCGAGGCAATTACCCGGCGAATGGTGAGGATCCATGGAACGATCTCCCTATTGTTGGAAAACCCGAACGTCTTCTTTTTGGATGCACCGAGTTTGTTCTGATCTGAGGTATAAAAAAAAAGTTATAGCCGTTTTTTGGAAGCGTGTCTGTATAGTGCTTATCTGCGACCAGTCTGTTGAGATATGGATCTTTGGTTAGGCAAACGTGGTCCGTTTGACCTGAATAATTGCAGGGAGATTTTGGACTTGTATGTTGGGGTCAAAACCCAAATTTCCGGAATTAACGATTAAAATTTTTGAATATCAAAAAAGAGTTTCCATATTTATATATGAATTCGGAGAAAGTTCATTTCGAACCATTCTGTCGATAACATAGCGAAGAAAGTAAGAAAAACTGTCTTTCGAGAGTGTTTCCGAGGGATCGATGAACTCGCAATTCATCAAACACAGGATGATCGGCTGGACGAAATAAGACAGCCAGATCAGCATCAAGACCTGCCAGTGATACCGAGCAGACTGACATCTTTCCATGACGTTCGGCTGATCATCCCATCTCTTGAACGATTCTTCTGATAAACCGACGAAAGTTACGATTTTTCGAGTGAAAGGCAATCAACCCAACTTGAAAAACAGCCAACTCAGTATTTTGGTAGCCAATCCTACCGAGCTGGTCAGCACACATGAGCTGGATGCATGTTTTGCCAAGCATTTTCCACAAAACGTCGATATGATCAGCACAGAGCAGTCAGGATATATGTTCAATGATCGAGGCGTATCTTCCAAACCACAAGGTGTTTGAACATGAAACCACTTGGAAAATGTTCTCAACTCAACTATGAATCTTCCAGAAGAAGAATCAGATCAAATGGAGTTCATACGATAAAGTTATGCTATCCACAAGTTGGGAGTTGCAGTCCAGCTCGGTACGGAAG
>OVBI01003587.1:373-11576 GCA_900406495.1 Sisymbrium altissimum | reverse complement strand
TTAAATATTTTAATCATTAATTCCGGAAGTGTGGGTTTTGACCCCAACATTGATTATTGGATGTCCGAAGGGAAACAGGAACCAACAGTCATGTATGAGGACAACGCAGCATGCATAGCTCAGCTAAAGGACGGATACATCAAAGGTGATAGGACGGAGCACATTTTGCCAAAGTTCTTCTTCACACACTATTTGCAGAAAGTTGGAGAAGTTCAAGTACTACAAGTGCGTTCAAATGACAATTCAGCAGACCTATTCACCAAGTCGCTTCCAACCTCAACATTCAAGAAGTTAACTTTCAGATTGGAATGCGTTAACTGAAGGATCTTCAGGGATGTTCAGAATAGGAGGAGTAATGCGTGTTGTACTCTTTTTCCTTCACCACAGTTTTGTCCCAATTGAGTTTTCCTGGTAAGGTTTTAATAAGGCAACATCCAAAGCGTATTACGAGCTCTTAATAGTTCTGACATCCAAGGGAGAATGTTATAAACCGATGTGGATTGTCATCACTATTTGGTTCAGTCCGGATTAGTCCTTAACCGGTCCGTCACTTTCCTATTTGTATTAGGAGTAGTATTCCTTATTGTATTAGGATTACCTTTTATGTACTTTCATTTTCCCATTAGGATTACGAAGTTTCCTTTTCTCCTATGTATTATCTTATTATATAAAGTTGAATCTTCAAAGTTAGTAATTAACAAGATTGTAACAAGTGTCAATTTGATTATTTAGGATGTTGACATGTGTCATAATATAAAATTATAAAATTACTAATTTTAAAAAAGGAAATTAACATGTGTCATAATATAAAATTATAAAATTACTAATTTTAAGAAAAGAAATTACAAAATAATTAGATTTAAAGTAATGAAAAAAGTAACTTTTCTTTTCTAAAAAATATTAAAATAAAAAATGAAAAAAATATAAAAGGAAAACAATTATTAACAAAAAATAATTAAAATAAATAAAAAGGTAATTTACTATCTTTAAAAAAGTAAATTATAAACCAAAAAAGATTAAAATAATGAAAAGGTAATTTACCTTTTCAAAGAAACCATAATCCTAAAATAATTAGAAACAATCATATATATAAAGATATGTACTCTTTCATAATCTTTCATCAAACACAATAACACAAGCTTACAAAATATCAGGTGTGTTTTCTTATTCTTAAATTAATTTTACATCCATCAAATCATGCTAATTCGTGGATATACTTTATAGCTGGAATTTTCTGTTTATAATAAGATAACTGCAGTTGTTCATCCATCTATCGTTAATATAATTTATTTGCATGTTATATAATAAGATTAGTTGCAGTTGTTTTGTTAATTCGTGGATATACTTTATAGCTGGACTTTTCTGTATTTGTATATCATCTTAATTCTAATAATTTTACCTTTTAATCTTAATTCTAATAATTTTACCTTTTTCAGGAAAAACAAAAACAAAAAACAATGAATCAAGCTAATTATTTAACATTGGATCAGTTTTAAAAAAACTTCCTTATCGTCGTACGGTAGTCCGTCTTCTAAGAAAGTGGGAAGCCATAATTTTTTTAAAAAATTATGAGCTTATAGGGATGGATTTTCTCTTACTTGATTAAAATGTAAATATTTTAATTTATTTTAAATTTTTTTTTAAAATATTTACTTATTAGATAATTTAGTAATATCTAATAAATATCCAATTTTACAGGAAAATACTATTTAAGGTTATGTGCATCATTCTCTACTTGAAAAGTTTAGAGCTGACTTATGTGAAGGAAATCGTATTGAAATTTGTAATTTCAATATCAAGATTGCAATAAAAATTACAAAGTATCTGATCATAAATTTCAGATAAGACTAACGGAAAGAACAACAATTGCCAGTATAGGACAACAATATTGTCAAATATCCCTTGAAAATTTTCAATTTCGAAATTATGAGGAATTTGTTCAATTGAAAAATTCAACAAGCAATTTATATGTTATATTTTTAATTCTCTATTCAAATTATATATTTTATTATTATAATAAGATATAATAAATCTTAATTTTTTTATATAGATGTAATCGGATATATTAAAAATATGGCCAAAACTGATGTTCGCAACTAGACTACACAACCTCTTAGAAGAGTAACTCTAACTTTATTGTTCGAAAAGCATGTTCTTTTTTTATGTTGCTTTTTTCATTAAATATTATATGTTTTTAATGTTTATTTTCTTTATTATTTTTATTTTTATAAAAATTGATTTTCTGAATTGATTTAAATTTGAATAAAATTAATTTATTTTTCTATTGTTTAGTTTTTGGAAATTTTCTTTCCTAATTTTTCGTTTTGAAATTTTCTTTCCTAATTTTTTTTTTAAAATTGCTTTAAATTGGAAAAGTTAATTTCCAAGTAAATTTTCTTTTAAAAATGTTTTCTGAAATTTCCTTTTCATAATTTTCCTTTTCATATATTTCCTTTTCATAATTTAATTTAATTTTTTCATTAAATATTATTTGTTTTTAATGTTTATTTTCTTTACTATTTTTATTTTTATAAAAGTTGATTTTCTGAATCCCCGATATATTATTTGAAGATCCATTTTAAAAAATAACCTTATATTCATGTGTTATTAACATATATGCCATCATGATGTGTCATCATTACAAGAATTCTCAGAGTCATTTTTAAAATAGGCTTGATTTACTAGAACAATTACAAAGTATGCCACTCATAATTTGGTTCAAAAAATCAAATATTCTTATATTAAACCAATCATCTCTATAATTAATTAGGAATATAAACCTAAAATCTCTCCTACTATTTCTTTATATAAACTCCATAAAATTAGTAAATAATTTATAAATAAAGATTTGATATTTAATTATATCATATTAATTATTTTTAAATCAATTGAATTTGTCCATTATTTTGTTTTTAATTTTCTTTTAAAAAAAATGAATCATCATATCAAACATATAATAAAAAAATATAAAACTTTTTTCATATGGTATAATTTGAATTTTTAAAATGAACAAAGTTTCTAAAACTATTGAAAGGCTACTTCATTTTTTTCTGTAAAACATTGTTCAAAAATCCAATATAAAAAGATCAAATGATCATTAATTACATTACTCATTTGTAGATATTCAAATTTAAAAAGTTATATTCATTTTAGCTATATTTTTTAATTGAACTATATAATTTGATTGTAGAAAATAAATTTTATGGATATTTTAATTGATCAAAAAATTAAAATAAAAACAAGAAAAATATATTTAATTTTATTTTATCTTTCTCATATAAGTACATCTAAGTTTTCGTTATTATAAAATATAATTTTTTTATTTACCTAAAACTACTCATTTTTTATTTTTTAATCCATATTAACTTTATAAGAATCTATTGGGGTTTAAAATTATTTTAATTTAATTAATTGATATTAACTTTTATATGAATCTATTGGTGTTTAAACTGATATTTTGTGACTTATTATAAAATAAAAACATATATGATAGAAATTAAGTTATTTATATACTTTTATCTAAATAATATTTTATTTTATTTATCGATAAACATATTTACTTATTTTTATTGTATAATTTATTTTAAATTTAGACCACATGTAAAAGTATGATGCAATATTATATATAAATAAATCATCATTAAATTATATTCAAATTATACTCAAGTTAGATAAATTCACATATTCAAAAAATTATAATAGAAAATATTTATATAAATTTATATTTGATTAAAATATTTTATATTATATTATAAATGTTTTAATTCACAAACATAAAATTAAACACTATACTAGATAATTATGTTTTTAATATTTTTTTATTTTGATTTAAAATATAATTTATAAATTAAATAATATAAAATAATTAATCAATATTTCACCCTGCGTATAACGCAGGTTATTACCTAATTGATTTAAATTGGAATAAAATTAATTTATTTTTCTATTTTTTAGTTTTTAGAAATTTTCTTTCCTAATTTTCGTTTTCTGAAATTTTCTTTCCTAATTTTTGTTTTTTAAAATTGCTTTAAATTGGAAAAGTTAATTTCCAAATAAATTTCCTTTTAAAAATGTTTTCTGAAATTTTCTTTTCATAATTTTCCTTTAAGTTTGAATGAAATTAATTTATTTTCCGATTTTTTGAGTTTCTTGAAATCCTCTTTCCTAATTTCCGTTTTCTGAAATTTTATTTCCTAATTTTCTTTTTTAAAATTGCTTTAAATCGAAGAAGTTAAATTCCTTTTATAATTGATTTTAATTGATTTCCTTTTCCTTTTCATGTATATTTTAAGTTATTTTACTTTTAATAAATTTTATTTTTCTGAAAACAGAACAATTAGAAAACAAATATCGTACTATTGCAGAGAAAAGTGACAACATTGTTGTCATCATGACAAGTGTTTTAATTAAAATATACCAGGATGCAATTTGTTTGACGGCATCTTGTGAACTAAGTTTGATCTGAATCCTGATTTTTATAATGTTACTATTTTCGGTAAAGGTAATATAATAATTTCCTACTTTATTATATAAAATATTTAATAAAATATAATTATTGGAATTCAAATTGATATATACTAATTATAAATGGTTTATATTAGTTTCATTTATGATGGGAGTTGTGTCGTTAATTTTGGTCATAACGAAATGTGATAATAATTATCAAAAAGTCAAATTGACAGTAGTCTAATGGAATATTGTTAAATGAAAGTTATATGTAGTTGATAATTTTATGGAATAACAGAATATAAATCATTTAAATAAATTATAATTAGATTTATAAATTATCAGATATATCATTAAAATATTAGAAAAATAATTAACCCTTAAAAAATATTTTTATTACTAAAAATAAATCCAATGGTCGACATCGTCTTAAAAAAAAAATAATTTAAATAAAGAAAATCAAAATATTAAAAAAATATACAAATGATATCTTTAATTATAAACCCGTGCAACGCATGCGTCCTAATCTAATCTATATATAAAAGACACATTATCAATGCAATAGACACGATATTTCCTCATACTTTCTCTCTAGTTTACAACACATCCAAGTTTCTTTTTCTTTAATTTTTCGTTGGGCAAATTTATTTCCAGTTTTATTTGATTTGCCTAATGTTTTATCGTGTATCCCTAAAGTTTTGTTGACAAAGGGCAACCTGTTTTCTTAAAATTTATTGGTAAATGACTCCACCTTTTGCATCTTTTCTGCTCTTTGCAAGGATTTCTTCTTCCTTCAGAAATTCTCTATTCTATGAGATCACACCTTCTTGTAACTGGATAAAAACCACCTCTGTGTCCGGACGTCGCACATATATCAGATGCACTCCATCGGAGTTCTACAATTTTTGACAGAACCAACATTACTGAACCCTCTTTCCAACCCAAAAGCATTCAATCTGGTTTCAAGCTCCAGGTGAGATATCCTTTGATCACAAAGTAGCCCCAGATACCCAAATATTTCTTGCAAATATTCACCTCAACCCGAGCTTGCTTGACTATTCAGAAAGAACTTTTCATCAGACAATGTCACATTATATTCTGTATAGACATCCCACAAAGAAAAACATTAATAGATCTTGAAGTAACCGTTGGAATCTATATCCCACCACCGTTGAATCTGATGGTAGCCGAGACAAGAATTTTCCCACAAATTTTCAGTCCGATCGAAACACTTTTGACTCTCCATACGACACTCTGAAGATGGTCGTTGAAAACAGTCATAACCACGTTCATAAGAAGCCAAAGATGAATAGCAAATCAACCCAGAAAATTATGAGACTTCGTGGAGACGTCAAACACAGTCATAAAAAGCCACCGGAGAAAACGGATCACGAATTGGGATCATGGTTTGAAAGTTATGACCACTTTCCCAAGTCAGATCTTGAAGGATACAAACCTGCGAACAGCTTGTTGGGATACAAACTAAGTCCCACATCCGAAGTTAAAAAAAAAAAAATTAATATATAAAGGGTTAGGGCCAATCTACTAATTACCAATTGGTTTTTAGTTAGAAGCCTAGAATTAACCCAAATTTATATTTGGTATCAGAGCATAAACTCGAATCAACAATCAAAAGAGAACATGTCTGACATCGTCCCTGCAACAACAAATAACAAAATCAAAGAGGGAGGGCTCTCGTCCATCCAATGCCCAGTTCTCACCAAAACTAATTACACTGTATGGGCAATACGGATGAATGCTACTCAAAGTACATAAAGTCTGGGAAACAATCGACCCTGGATCCGCCGACAATGATAAGAATGGTTTAGCAAGAGTTCTCTTGTTTCAATCTATACCAGAAAATCTTGTATTAGTAGTCGGGGTCTCATAACAGCAAAAGAAATCTGGGAAGCTATCAAAACAAGATATGTCGGGGCAGAAAGGCTAAAAGAAGCAAGGTTACAGACCTTGTTATCTGATTTTGAGAGACTAAAGATGAAGGAGACAGACACTATTGATGATTTTGCAGGAAAATTAACAGAAATTTCATCTAAATCTAGTGTTCTAGAAGAGATCATCGAAGACTCAAAGCTTATCAAGAAACTCCTAAATAGCCTTCCACGACGGAAGTATATAATCATGATTGCAGCCCTTAAACAGATGCTTGACCTCAAGCAAACAACCTTTGAGGACATAGTTGGAAGACTAAAGGCATTCGAGGAGAGGATTGCAGACGATGTAGAAAATCCGGAGGATCAGGGAAAACTCATGTATGCAAACAATGGGAATCATTCACATCAAGAAACATCGAGCAACAGCAGAGGACGTGGAGGACGGTTCTTCGGCAGAGGAAGAGGACAAGGCCGAGGAAAACAAAGTGGATATTTTCGACGAGATCAAGACAAATCAAGAATTGTCTGTTTCAGGTGTGACAGGTTAGGACATCTTGCCTATGACTGTCCTGAGAGACTATTAAAACTACAAGAGATTCATGAGAATGAAGATGATGATACACATAAAGCAGAGGATCTGATGATGCACGAAGTCGTCTTTCTGAATGAGAAGAAGGTTAAACCCAATAAATACGAATATCAAACTGATACAGCCAACGTGTGGTACCTTGACAATGGTGCCACCAACCATATGACGGGCAATCGAACATTCTTTAATAAAATAGATGAAACGGTCACGGGTAAAGTCCGCTTTGGAGATGATTCACGTGTTGACATAAAAGGCAAAGGGTCTATATTATTTATTAACAAGAACGGAGAACAGAAAGTCCTAGCTGATGTCTATTACATACCAAAACTGAGAAGCAATATCATCAGTCTCGGGCAAGCTACATAATCAGGATGTGAGGTCCAAATGCTTAATAAGACTTTGACACTTCACGATCATAAAGGAAACCTGCTTGTAAGTGCCACCAGATCTCGAAACAGACTCTACAAAGTACTCACACTGGACCAGTTGAAACATATCTCCTAAGAGAGTTAGGACTAGCAATTGATTCCCTTAAGGATTAGGATTTGTAAAACTCTTTATAAACAGTTGTAGTTATCGATTTGTGATAACACACATTCAGAGAGAGAGAGATTAAGAGTTTGTGTGAGAGAGAGAGCTTTAGTTTTTTGAGCTAGTTTTTCTAAAGCAATAGAACAAGAGAGTTGTTTACACAGATTGTCTGATTCTATATTTGGTATCAGAACCCAAGGTTCAGAGCCCGATAGACCTAAAGAGAAGTGGATATATACATGCCTCTCGTTAACCCGAGTAATGGAGGCCCGTGAGGGATTTTCCGAGTAATGGAGCCCCGTGAAGGGCTTATCATCGGTCCAAGAGGGATCGATTCGAGATGGAGATAGCATCTCGAGGAGGCGTGTATGTGGTCCTTAGTTTGAAGGGGAGATTATTAGGATACAAACTAAGTCCCACATCGGAAGTTAAAAAGAACAAATATTAATGTATAAAAGGTTATGACCAATCTACTAATTACCAATTGGTTTTTAGTTGGAAGCCTAGAATTAACCCAAATTTAACACAGCTAACTTTGGGAGCAAGTTTCCATCAATCCACGTAGAACCAAAGGATGATCTTTATTATCCTTGGACATATCTCATTTGCATGTTTCCAGAACATCTTCCACAGAAAAAATCCGAGATATGTAGCTAAGCAAAAACGATGGAAAATAATCATAACCAAGACAAAAGAAACATTGTCGTTGAAGCTCCCTTTTTCTGAGACCATGATTCTTCCATGTCTGTATAGATAAACCTCACAAACAGAACCATGATGGTCTTGAACTCTTATCTCATATCAACGAACAAGATTATAATCCTGAGACACAAAAAACTTGTAGATCGTGTTGCATCATCTCTCTCGGTATAACTCATGACTCTGACCCCACTGCTTCATCAATATTATTAGCCTCAAATTTTCACCATTAAAGTCACCTTCATACCTTGTTGATTCTCTCGCTCAGTCATGGATATCAGAAATACACAAGCGTCTCGATCTTTGAAACTTCATGCCATCGTTTCTACACTCCCAGGTGATATTACTTACATTGTACTTGTCTCTTCTGACATCACATGTCCTTATAATTCTCAAACCAAAGATATATCCCATTGGCTTCCCTTCTGATACATGATTTTCATCTGAATGAATTCACCTTACACCCTTGTACTAAATCATTCACATCGAAGCCCTGTGCTTGTTATGCTGCAACCCTCATTCATCTCTTATCTCTCTGAGTGCTTCACCTAGAGCCTTTCTTCCCTTTGATTTTCTAGATTCCAACAAAAGCCACTCTGGATTGAATGAATGAATCCGAGGGGACCGAGCTCTTGAATTTTACAAACCAAATAGACTAAGACAAGATCAACATGAGATTCTGCAAGTTCCAGTGAGAACTATCTCCATCTTTTCCAACAATTAGAGACTCCATCACCATCTCTGCAGTTCCAATGGGTTTACTGACGCCATATTTGTTCCTTTTGATGTAACAAAGTGATCATCTAATTTTTTATATTGAGTCTTTTCCGGTAACCAAGGATGATCTCGAGCTTCATCTTTGTCTTTGTCAACATTACATGACTCTCCCAAGGCTTATTTCCCGATAGTGAACAAGACAGAAGTCAAGACAAAGATCAACGCAACACATCCCAGTGATTACATTTGACATCGACTCTCCACATGTTGTCATTTAACTTGACTCCCATTTTTTTTTAATGACTAATGACCAAGCCGATTCCTACTCCCCAATCACAGGTTAGAGATCAATGTGATTTTGATCAATCGTATCATTTACAATGAAATTTTAGGACACTGTACCACAGGTATCCTACGGAAGCTCGCGATCTTTACGACAAAGCTACTGATCCTCAGATTACTTTTCTCTATTCACTTCCTGCAGAAGTTCCACTGGTTATACTCAAAAACAAAACTGCAGAGACATGTATCTCTTCTACTGCCACCTTGTCTAAAGCTTACAGTCTTGAAACAAGACTTCAAACACCTTTCATCTTACACTCAAGCACAAACCGATTGAGTGTTTATCATTTTGTTTCAACAGAAGTTTTATATACCGCAACAAGAACACAAACTTCATTGCATTCCCTCTGAAAATAGCAATCTTGTAGCTTTATGTTCTCTGAATAACCAGCAACTAGCTTACAGATAGAGATAGAACCTGCAGTAGCCCCTTTCAGAAACTCAGCCAAAATCCATGAAGCCTTCTTAACCATTCTGCAACTACCTTTAAACTGAACCCACACTGACTGAACCCAAAAAACAGCATGGAGCCCATCACTGAATCTTGATCAATCCATTGCACGGACAGTAAAAAAAAATTGTGGTCCAACAGGCTTTCTTTAGTAATAAAAATGCAGAACTTGAGCAAGCCTTGTATTTACCCTTGTCAAAACCAAAATATCTGATTCTTGTAGACGAAAACTCCAGCTTACACCAACCATTAATTGAAAAAACCAGAACACACACAAAGAACTTTTCTTAATTCTTTTCTTATTAGATTACCTCCTTCAAAAGCTCTTACAAGACACTCTTAAAGAATCACTCAATAATCTAATCTCTCAAACACCTTACAAGGTTGTCTCTCTCTCTCTTTAGAAGATATGCAACTTTTTCTATTAAGCACTACTTCTAAAGTTCTCCTACGATCTCTATTTATACACAATAGAAACCATAAACTTCCTAATCCTATGTTACATAACAATTTCCTTTTTATGCAACACTTTCCTTTTCTAAATCTTCTTTCCTTTTGCTTCAAGGAATTCTTCTTTCTTTTTCTTTTTGACTAACGTCGCAATCTTCCCGTTTTTGTTACATCAACAATCTCCCCCTTTTTAGCTTAGTTTGATTCTACAAGCTCTCTCTTCAACCTTTAAACTCTCAATGCTCTTCTTGATAAGTGATTAGCTCCCCCTGAATCCTGAACACTAAAAAACTCTTTCACATAACAACTACAAAACACTCTAAATCTGCACTTAATTTCTCCCCCAGCTTGAAATCAAACTTAGCTAAAAACCTTTCAATAATGTGAGGCTTTAGTAAAGACACCAATGATCGACTGAAAAGCATTTATCCCATCTTTGAGTGTTTGATGTAATCCTGAGGTTGGCACCTCCTTTGGAATTCGAATCTTGTACTCATCATAATCTATTTCAGACGATGAAACCTCCTCACTTGAAGATGGATGATGACAATCTTCAAAACCTTTCGACTGTACCACATAATCTTCTTCTTGTAGAATTTCCTGTGTCTCAAGACACACCTTATTCTGTATCACAACTCGACCTTCATCAATTAAGGCTTTCTTATATGACTGAATCTCTCCTTCTGGTGTTGAATCATCTTCTTTAGCTAATTCTTCGTTTGGCTGAGAATCTGCTGTTTCAATTTTCTCTTCTGAAACTTTGAAAGCTGTAGCATCCTGAGTCACCAACTGATCAAGATCCAACTCTAAGTTTTCTTCAGCTTCAGATGTGACACACTCGAACTTATGCATATCTTCTTTTTCTTGACCAATTCTGTCCTGGTAAAAAGCTGTGTTACAGCGAAAATTCTGAATTCGTGGTCTGTAGTACGCACCACTGTACAAGTCTTGCTTCTTTATCCAGATCTGATTTTTCCAACCATTCCAGTAGCATCTTCTTTGTCTACCCAACTCACTGATGCGGTTTAGAAACCTGTAGCATTGAGCTTTGTAATGACCAACCTTTCCACAGAAGAAACATCGTGA
>OVBI01003586.1:0-11579 GCA_900406495.1 Sisymbrium altissimum | reverse complement strand
TAGCCAAACTCTAATAAGTATACACAACCCCCACTTATGTGCGACACTAGTACTTTCAAATGAAGTTGACTGTGAAAGATATGCTACTGCTGCAGTTTGACAATGTATATATTTTAAACTCAACAAGTGATGCTTTGAATCCCTGGGTTTAAACTTAAATTTCCAGGTTTTAGGATTTTTTTCGTGACTTCTTCTTACAAGTTACTCTTCTATATATTGAGATAACCGTCAGATTTTGAGATTGCTTCCCATTCTATGCAGTCTTATCATTCAAATGCTCATAAGTTGCATCCACAATTGCAAGTTCGAAAATATCAGACCAGTACTAAGGCATCTTTGCACTTTTACCAACTGCAATAACATTGATGAGCTGAGATGTCAGCTGCTTTCCTTCTAGAATTGGTGACTTTCTCTTCTGATCAGTGGCAGCAATGTGAGCAGCATCAAAACAGTCTCCCAAAACTGAATGTTCAATTTCCTGTGGTTGTAAAACACAAGTTGACTCCAAAGAAGAAAAAGTTGTGATCTGCAATTCATACTCCAGAAACGAAACAATTTTTCCCACACAATCAATGGCATCCACTTCACAGCGCAACTCTCTTGCTTCGGCACCAGAATTCCCAAAACTTTCTTCTAGAATTGGTAATTGTGAGTACAGCTGGTGCTCTAATACATTCTCAGGACTCAAATCTGTCTCCAGCACACAATCATTACATGCTATTCCACAGCTTAAACTCAACACCAGAGTGACCTCAGAATTTTAATCTTGCATGAGCATTATTTCTGGTGGAGAACACCTATATAAAAGACAGTCATCAGATTTAACATAAACATCAGTCACAGTTGCTGATTCTGTTTCTTCCCCCGAATTTTTCTCATGAACTCTATTATTGTTTGAAATTGATTCATCCTTCAGATTCACCTCTACTGGAGAATAACTTGTATGCCCAAACACAGCCAGCAATTGATATTTAAAGTCAGCCCAATCTCCGAATCCACCAAGTTGCCGCACCCAAGAAAACTATTTCTCTGCAGTTCTAGTTAGATGCATAAATACTACAGCTTGTTTTGTTTTATCGTCAAAGAAGCGCGAGTGCCACTCCGCTTTCATAATCCAAGAGTGCTGATTTGTTCCACAAAACATAGTTAAGACCCTTTAATCACTACAAGAAATATGGGTATTAATAGCTGCCGTTAAGCGCTATGTGGGATGCTATAGTTAATTAGACGACCATAGTGTTTATGACGCTGCTTATTAACTTTTATAATAACGTATAATAACTGTTATCATTTATTTGTACGTATACCAATTGTTTTACAAAGATAGCATATATTTTTATGTTACTAAATTATTATATAATGACTCGAAATTATATTTAAATAATTATTTTAATATTAATTATTAATTTTTTTATTAGATTGTAAATTATTTTGATAATATTATATTTAATAATAATAATTTAAAGAATTATTTCATAACAAAATACCATTAACAAAATACCATAGTCTTTACAAATCCAAAATCATTAACAACCAACCAAAAATCATGAACATTCCATGTTTACTTTATCAATCAACCACTAATAACCCTTCATAATCATCCATAAAATAAACACTATCATCATCAGAATGTTCACCATCGAGATCTTCAACTTCTGGTTCAGGCAAAGTTGTAGAACATAAATCCTTCTCTGTTTCTAACTCTATGATACCTTCTAGGTGGTGCTATCATAACAACATACCAATTTGAAGAATCATCTTCCCGAGAGTAGAATACCTGTTTCGCTTGAGAAGGTAGAATGAATGGATCTTTCAAATATGCTGCTTGGTTCATATGAAGGTTCACAAGAGTGAAGCCATCTTCTTCTTTCACACCATTCCTTGAGTTGGCCCAATTGCATCTAAACAGTGGTACTTCGAACATGTGGTAGTCCATAAGTAGAATCTCCTTTATCACTCCATAATATGTAAGCATATTAGCTACCTATCTTTTATCTCGTGCACTTGATATACATATGTTAAATGCTTCATAAGTGATTCCACTGTTTAGTGTCTTCCGCTTAACTGCATCCGTGTGAAATCGCTGCCAATTGACGATGAACCCTTTATGTGCTAGAGCAACATTTCTAGGTCCAAATGCCAACCACTTTATCTCCTTTGAATGTCCTTCAGTTGTTTCTGAATGAATCTGATGCAGAAAAACAGCAATTTCAGAGCAATCAATTTTCTAACTTAAAAATCTTAACACGAACATCAACTAATCAATTCGTATATTCAGTAAAAAAAAAAAAAACTGAAGATGATCATCAAGTAAACAAGGCAACAAGATAACAAGCTGTACATTTACTGAAATTGTAATCAAGAAGAGTGAAGATGACAACCTTTTTTTTAACCCATTGTGCAAACTGTTCTGTATGGGTTTTCCACAACAAAGTTTCATTTATCTCACATCGAGCATCACTAACTTGTAATTTTTCCAAATGCATCCTGCATTTACAGTAAACAATAATTATGAAAATGAAATAAAAATTTTAAATAGCTGAAACTAAAAAGATATCCTCTTACCCAACATATGGTTCCATACACGCCATGTTCATTAGCACATAGTGATGTGCATTGTCTCTATCTTTATCAGAAAGGGTGACCTCTTTACCCTTGTGTAGAGTTCGACCTTGCAGCACCATCCTATCATCTTCAATATCTTCATTACGATTAACTCTTTCTTGAACTGGTACTGAATCTTGAAGGAACTCTAAACAAAATGCAATGCATTCTTCAGATAAATACCCCTCAGCTATACATGCTTCTGGCTTTGCATGATTCTTAACATAAGCTTTTAGTTTTTTCATGTACCTATAACTCAGTAAGGATATATGAATATTAGACTAACATTATTGCATGAAATACATATAGTGAAGCAATTGAGTAAATCAAACCTTTCGAAGGGATACATCCAGCGGAAGTGTACTGGTCCTCGTAAACGTGCCTCTTTTGATAGATGTATTGGAAGGTGGAACATGATATCATACAGGGATGGAGGGAAGAACCGCTCTAATATCAGTCTCCATTTCTATGAGTTTCTCCGGGTCAATGATACGCTGTCACAATCTGTTAAAGTAACTGTATAATCTGGTAATAGCAATCCTAGGGCCTCTATGAAACAAACATCTTAATGCAGCTGGTAACAAGTTTTGTACTAGCACATGATGATCATGCGACTTCAAACTTCCTACATTAGGAGTGTTAACTGAAACACTGTTAGTAATATTAGCACAATAACCATCAGGACCTCTAAACTTAGATAACCTTTGGCAAAAAATGGCCTTCTCTTTCTTGGATAACCAATAGGCTGCTGGAGGTAAGTATGTTTTCTTTCCCCTAGTGCTTTCTGATTCCAACATCTTCTAAGTCTTTTCTTGCTTTCAAACGATCTTTCGACTTGGCACTATGCATCAAGATAGACAATATAGCATCCAAAACATTCTTTTCTACGTGCATCATATCAATATTGTGACGAACAGGCAATTCGTAAGGCATTAAACAATAACCTGTTCGGCATTTACGTATAAAAGAAACTGAGAATATAGTTTAGTTATGTTACTTCACCTTCCAGTAAGGTAATTCAAAGAATATTGATCTCTTCTTCCACCGCCATAGATCATTTGATTCTTCACACTCTTCTTCTTCAACTAGCTCATCATCTTCCAAATCTGTTCTTTTTCTTTTTTTTTCCTTATCTACAGGTCTTCCAAAATCATTTCTAAACGCCTTTACTGTCTCATAAATTTCAGCACCTGTTTGTATCCTATTAGCACTCCCAACTTCAACAGTGTTGTCAAACCAGCCTTTTTTAAATCTGTAAGGATGGCCAGGCGGTATTCTCTTTCTATTTCCCATGTATACATACTTACGGCTAAAGTTAAGCCACATAGAAGGAGTATCCTTTCCACAGACGTTGCAAGCTTGTTTCCCTTCACTTTACTTCCAGATAATACTCCCAAGGCTGGATAATCACTGATACTCCAAAGCAGTATGGCTCTAAGTGTGAAGTTCTCCTTCGTAAATGAGTCATACACTTTAATACCCTCAGACCACAAATCTTGTAAGTCTTCAACCAAAGGTGCTAAGTAGACATCTATGTTATTACCAGGAGCTGATGGACCAGGGATCAACAAAGTTAACATTATATTCTCAGTCCGCATACACATTGTTGGAGGCGTGTTATAGTTCACCAACAACACTGGCCATGTGCTGTAATTGGTGTTTTGCATAGAGAAAGCGTTCATCCTGTCTGTAGAAAGTCCAAGTCTAAGATTCCTTGGTTTGGCAGCAAAGTCAGGCCATCTTTCATTCACTTGTGTCCAAGATATAGAATCAATATGATGTCGCATTGTACCATCTTCAGTGGTATTTGTTGAATGCCAACGCAAATGCTCAGCCATCCTTTTTATCTAAACATCCTCCTAAATCTGTCCTTGATTGGAAAGTATCTAAGGATCTTTGCTGGAATCCCTATCTTTAGCTCATTACTATGCTTATCCTTCTCCCATCTTGAAACTTTGCATCTTGGACAGCTTTCTAGCTTTTCAAACTCCTTCCGATATAGTATGCAATCATTCATACAAGCATGAATATTCTCGTATCCGAAACCAAAGACCTTCAGAAACTTTTTGATTTCATCTGTACTCCTCGGAAGAACATTGTCTTCAGGTAGCATATCTTGAATTAAAACCAACAACTGATCAAAGTAGTTCTCAGAAAAACCACTCTTAACTTTGATTCTGTAGAGTCCCATGATTGCTGCAACCTTTGTGTATTTGACACAAGTAGAGTACATTGGAGTTTCAGCTTCTCTTAACTTTGTCCTGAATTCAGTTTCTTCTACAGCTTCATCCTCTTCATTTGGTTCCCCATTGTCATTTGGATTACCTTCACCTATACAAAATGCTGTCTTCAACAAATCAAAAGCCTCAGTTTCAAATCGAGGAGCAATATCTTCCGTGTCATCTCTTTTCTCACCATGAATACTCCAACAAAGAACTCTTATACTTCATATCCATACCCCTAATCACTAAATGGTCAACAATCTTCTCTAATAACTGATGGCTTAAATTCCGGCAATCTCTGCATGGGCATAGTATTTCAGACAGATTACCTAATCTTCTTGCCGATGAATTCACGAAATTAGTTGCTCCTTCTGAGTACTCAAGAATATTCCTACATGGTAAATCGGGAAATAGAAGTTAGACTAACAAGATCAACTGGAAAATACAAGTATAAGATCGAGAGATTGTTTTCACAAGATCAAACCTTGGCAGCAAAATCCATGCCTTGTCCATTTGAAAACGACTGAGATCGACATATCGAAAAAATTAAAAGGACAGATCGACAAATTTCAGTCCGTCTGAGAAGGAGATATCAAAAAATTTAGAGATTTGGTGTTAGAGATCAAGAGATTGTGTTTCGAAAGATTGTGTTAGAGATTGTGTTCCTTTCCTTTTTTGGTAGGCGCCAAAGATTCAATTTTTTCGGGAATTCACTTTTCCCCGGTTCAACGCACTAACGGCTCAGATGCAAAGCTGGGAAGACATATTCAACGGTGTAGAAAAGGCCACGCGATCTGCGTATAATTGATTCATTGGCCAATCTGTTTATACCATTATTTTTGTTTTAAAATAGGTATAGAATTTTTTAAAATACGTATATAATACAAAAAAAATTCAAAATTTATAAGAATCGATATTTAAATTTTCGAATATTATTTCTTATATTTTGATTTCGTAATTCAAAATAAATAATACAAACACTTCAGTAAATACTACTTTAGGGTATAGAGTCTACTTAAACACTTTAAGGTATAACACTTTAGGGTATAAAATTTAGTCAAACATTTAGTTGTATATATACAAAGAAGTTTTTTAGTATGGTTTAGATTTTAGAGTATCAATTCATCTAATCCAAAAAATAATCTTAGGTATAAGTTAGTAGGATTTAGGGTTTAAGAGTCTAACACTTTAGGGTATAGAGTATAATTTAGGTTTTAGGGTATAATTTCATGTAATTCAAAAATTAATTAACTTTAGAATTAGAGTATTGGGTTATTTTAAATAATTTAGGGATTAGGGTATATGTATTTAAAAATAAGTTCAGTTAATTATTTCTAAATAATTTAGGGTTTAGGGTTTAGAAACTTTTAAATAATTTCAGTTACTTTTTTTTTTTTTTTACAACAATCTTGAAACCAAAAATCTAAAAATAACCGATCCAAACTGGTGGGGTTGAATCAACTTAGGTCATCGCTGTAGGATGGACTCGAGCACTCTGTGTCAATTTATCCGCATTTTGATTTTGTGTGCGTGAGACTAGTTTCAACCTGAAATTCTCATAATAACCTTTCCAGTCTTCGAATGCTTCCAAATATTGTGAAAGAGCAGGCCACTCGTTATGAATTTCAGTTATTTTTAAAATTAGAGTTTAAGGTATTGATATTTTTAATTAATTTATGGTTTAGGGTAAAGATATTTTTAAATTATTTATTTTAGTTAATTTTTCATATTATTTATTATATCTTTTAATTTTAAATTCAAATTTTAAAATACCAAATATTAGTCCTAATATCACATGATATAACATAAATATCAGAATATTACACAAATTACAAAATACATCAAGTTTTAATTATACATGAACCATAATCGAAGCAATCAAACTACCAAACAATGTTTTAAGTTTCAAATGAACAATATTTTGTCATTTGGCCATACCACAGTTGAACCTGCATCAGAAATGTATTCAATCTCTGAAGTTGGTCTCTAGACCTTTGTAGTACCAATCTTACCCACTTCAACCCAAACCTTGCTTGCATTTGGACCTAGGGGTATAAAGTGGCACACATCATTCGGATCCGTTGAAGATACTCTTCCTACAGCTACCGTGCGTCCAGAGTTGTTGCAGTCTAACAAATAACACTTAGTCTTTCCACTTTTGGTGGAACTATCGCTGCCTGGACTCTACAATTCAAACCAGAAAATAGAATCAAGTACCAACATCAATACAGTAGAATCAAGTACCAACATTAATACAACATACAAAAAAATATATAATGTTCAAATAAATTGCATACCACTGCTTTTGGCTCAGATGATTTTTGCTCAGCTGTTTTTGTAGATGTTGCATTTGCAGACATGATTTCAACCTTCAGGACTGGCCATGCGATTTAATTTCTCCTTAATTGAATCATCAATCAAGTACAAATCAGCGGTTGGTCTCCACAAATATGCATCATTTTTATACACCTTCACAACTTCAATACTAATAGCATTCGGACCTAGAGGTATATTGTCAACCATCTCTTTTGAATTAGTTGAGCACATGATTCCTTCACCAATAACCTCCTCCTCTTCATCAGTTCAATCAAATATTTTGCACTTTCGACTCTCATCTTCATAGGTTTGCTAAAATGTAAAAAGCTAATGCTTAGAGATATGGAAAAGAATAAAAAAACCAAGATTTACAAACCAAATTTTAAAACGACTTACCCTGGATACATCGACAGAACAGTTTGGAGCCCTATCTAAAATGACTTTGTCTATTGGCCAAGCTATTTTGCACCCCACAGCTTGCTTAAGAGATAACATATCTATTGTAGGCCTCCAAATAGAAGCTTCTGGGTTTACTGCTGAATTGACAATAATAGCCACTGCATTGGGACCAATAGGCACACCACCAATTTTGTACATTGGTTCAGTAGTGTAGAATTCTCCAACAACAATAACAACATCTGTTGACTCAAACCAATCCAGTATTTCTACTCGTACTCCTTCTTTCAAATACCCCCTACTCGTAGATGTTTCAAGATCACCATTACATTTCTAAAAAGTGAATTAGTAAATGTCATAATACTAGTTAGCCAATTGACATATGAAAATACTTAATTACCTTCTTCCCAGCTAAGTCGTTAACCATTCCCTTTAACTGTCTAATCTCACCTTCCATATCAGAAATCTTTGCGTCTCTAGAATGCAGAAACGCTAGCTTAGTAGCTGTAATCCCTCTGCCAAACCCCCCTTACTCGGCCAGGTTTATCTTTTCCCAAAACCTTGCTCACAGCATCTTCCCTGATATTTTCAGAAGCTGATGTAGAGTCCATTTCACTATCAAGTGACCGTATTTGTTCCTGATAAAGACATATGTCCAGATTGAACTCAATGATCATAATCCATTAATTGTACACAATATCTAAAGTTCGAGAATTCTTACAATAGTCTCAGCAAATTGAGGTTTCACAGGTCTACCATCACCATGAGTGTGTCCCGCAATCCATATCTTACTCCTAGTTACTTTCTTTGGGTCATCACTCTTTTTTTTCTATAAAAAAATATACATATATTAGTACCACTTTATTTAAAGTAATTAATAATATAGATATGTGAGTAACTATTTTACCATAGCATGAGCTAATCGAAATATTTCTTTGCGATTGGTTGTGTGAGGAATCTGATTTCTTCTCAGCTCTCTCTGTACTTGTCACTTATTACCTACAATATAAATCTGAGTAAGTTTAAATCGATAAGATAATATTACATGTAAACAAGACAGTCACTTATTAAAGATGGATAACTAACCTTGAAATTTGTGCTACACTTGCTCCTAACCCAAGAGTTCCATATTTGAATGGATGGGATTTTGCTGGGTTTTAAAGCTATTCTATCAGCAACAGTCTTTGCAGCTCGTACTTCTCTCACTAGCCTTGACTTCCCAGCCCTCCACAAACTTCCCAACTGCTTGAAAATAACAGCTTTCTGCCACTCTTCATGCACGTTAAACCTCCCTTGCATCAAAATTTTCAGAGGTCAAACATGTTTACAATTTCATATATAGTTATTAACAAAAAGTAAAATGTAAATATACCTGAATTTCCTCCAACATTGTGTCTCTTGTCACTGCATCAAGTTTTCTCCAATCACTAAGAGTAACTGGAACGTGTTCCCTCACAAGAGGACCAAGAAAAGATGATAGTGTTACTGAACCAGGTCAAACATAATCACCACACTCAGTGAATATAACTTCAACCTTTTCTTGAGAATTTTCAGCCACCTTCCGCATCTTTGTTGGTCCTCTTCTCTTTTTTTTTTTCTTTCACCACATCTTCAGTGTTACCATTGGTAACTCCATTTTGTTCCATACCGACAGCTTCTTCTTCATTTTTATTATGTTCCTGTCCAGGATTCAAACCATCTTCTGCTTCCTTCTCAGAAACTTCTATCTCAGGACCTTCATGATTAGACTCTTGCTCATCTGAAACTGCTTTCTCAAGAATTTCATTCTTAGAAAACTTCACCCTCGGACTCCTCATTATCATCATCTTCCCCCTTGGAAGCTGACAAGCTAATATGTGTAACATCTTCTACCTTTTCACATGGCATTTTCTTTTTTCTACCACCATTTCTTTTCTTAGCACCAGTTTTTCCTTTCTTCACCTTCAGTGTTGTTGCAGGTGTGGCCACCAAGCCTTGATTACGTCGACTACGACGGGAACCAACTTGTGCTCCTCTTGTCTTTGCCATATCTGAAACGGACGAATACACAAAATGAAACTCAAATTTAAACTCAATTTTAACTAAATAATCATTAACTCCAACATGCATGTTCATAGAAACTCAGATTCAAAACCAAAAAAATCAAAATCTTCATTTCAACAGAATCCAACACGCAACCGGACAAGACTGAAATAGATGAACCCCCAAATGATAACAGTGAATCGAGTGAGAACAAACCTTTTTTCTTTCGATCGACAATGAAGCTTCGATTCGATTCGATGGATTCGACTCGCCAAAGGAATACAGAGAGAGAAAGGAAGACGAAGGGAGAGAGTTATTTCGAATCTGAAAAACTTATGTTATGATCAATTATGTTATTTCAAGTTTATATTATTTGGAAAAAAAAAACTTATTTACTTTAGATATATTTTAGATGTAACATAGCGTTCATTATCTTATCAGCGATTGTAAGGTGCCCACCCTTACCAAATTACGCGGCCAACAGTTTTTATTTTCCCACGAAAAAATTATAGCATTTTATATAAATAAACGCTATGACAAAAACCCGTCTCCCTATACATTAGCAGAACTGTAAACAAAGCTATCTTCCGATGCTATTAATACCCATATTTCTTGTAGTGTTTCTTAGATCATATTATCATAAGTCACAACATTCACTTCATCATGTCGATAACCTAACTGAGAATCATTTCGGTTTTGTTCGATACGCACGAGTGGTACCTGAAATTGAGTTTACAGAGATTCTGCAATCGCCATGGGCTTAACACTGGTTTGCTCAATTTGCGATGGCGACGTAACTAAACTCTTCCATGGATTGGCTCTCTGGAGAACATCCTGACATCTATCAGCTTCGTTTCATAACCACATCTTCTCCAGATCATTGTCTTCACAAAACTTCAAGAGAAACTCTTTCTTCAAATATTGTCACTTATTGATAATCGGAAGCATACAGGGGTACGAGTCAGCTTCACCACAAATAAATTCTGAAGCCATGTGTAATTTTTCATAATCCGTGAGTCTCTTCTTAACGAAGTATCGCTCCATCCACGAAAGCCATTGCCGCAAGTCAACATCAGAAAACACTGGAACCTCAACGTAATGCTCCTACGTGAGAGCGTTTGATTTCTCCAATTACTTCACCTCGCATTTGATTTGAAACCTTTTCACCGCACCAATGATAGAATTTAGCTATCTGAAGAACACTTTATTGACAAAAGAATGATTACATGGAATATCTTTGTAATTCTTAATCCGATCAAGCTCTCATGGCGAACTTTAACCATCATCAACGATCTCATGACAACCGTGAAGAGACTCATACAGTCTAAAATCGACATACAAAGCATAGAAGACTCTTCTCCCTTTCTTCCGCGTCTTATACTCTTCACGAGCTGCTTCATAACTCGGTAACAGCAAACCTTCTGGAACAACTCTAGGCTTCGCTTCAGTTTCTTCACTCAGCCACGTCAGACATTCCCAACCACGTCATTAGTATGATAGAAGATGTCTATCAATACTTCCCCCTATGAATTGACGCTTGTCCTCAACCGTAATAGAACAAAAAACATTCCAGTCTTTTCTCGACAGTAACGGCTTGCAAAGTTCTACCTTCTCCACTTTGAACAAACATGGAAGCTACCTGCACATTAAGCTGATGCATTGCTGTCCAAACCCATGTTTTACTTGTCTTTTGTTTTTAGTTGAACATATAACATATAAGTCTTGAAAGACTTTTTCCGTTTCCGCCTTTGTTGTAATAAAACTGGTAGTAGAAGACTCTTGCTATGTATCAATACACTGCCTCCGTCTTTAGGCAATTGAATATGTAAAGCATGTAACAGCCACTGTGTAATCAAATCTTGCTTTCCCCTTTGTTCTCTAAGAAATCTCCAAACCAACACTTCCACTAGGAGCAAACTGTAAGAATCCTCTTGTATACTCTCACTCATGAAATTTAGCTTGATGACTCGAACTCCCTAGGATTCAACTTTGACAAACTCAAACACGGGAAGGAATGGA